>CM055820.1:24030022-24210548 GCA_029582265.1 Zoroaster sp. YZ-2022
TAATTGCACGGTACAAATGGCATCTTTGCTATCTCGGCATCAACTTCCCTTTTGCGGACCTGAACTTTGACTTTTGTCTTGACCTTTGAATGTTGCGTCTTGATGTAACCCATGGCAACATTGACCTTGAGGGTGGGTGAGGGACAGCCACTGGTCACATGGCCTATTTCACATCCAGCTTCATCTAGTATTGCAGCACCAGCTGTAACAAAATATGTATTTTTGGGAGATGAAAAGGCAAGCAACAGATGGGGATTGCTTAGTGAGACAAGTTGAAATCCATTTCTTTGTTTTCTTTGAGAGTCTGTGAACAAAAATATTAGATTTACCATGATCTTCCATTTGAGATTTGGAAAGATAAAGGTAGCTACATGTAATACTTGTCAAATGGTACTGTGTGGTGAATGCATCTAAACTGTACATGGTACTGTTATCTACACAGCTTATCCACCATTCATAAACGGACAGTTGTCAAATGGTACTGTGTGGTGAATGCATCTAAACTGTACATGGTACTGTTATCTACACAGCTTATCCACCATTCATAAACAGACAGTTGTCAAATGGTACTGTGTGGTGAATGCATCTAAACTGTACATGGTACTGTTATCTACACAGCTTATCCACCATTCATAAACGGACAGTTGTCAAATGGTACTGTGTGGTGAATGCATCTAAACTGTACATGGTACTGTGTGGTGAATGCATCTAAACTGTACATGGTACTGTTATCTACACAGCTTATCCACCATTCATAAACGGACAGTTGTCAAATGGTACTGTGTGGTGAATGCATCTAAACTGTACATGGTACTGTTATCTACACAGCTTATCCACCGTTCATAAACAGACAGTTGTCAAATGGTACTGTGTGGTGAATGTATCTCAACTGTACATGGTACTGTTATCTACACAGCTTATCCACCATTCATAAACGGACAGTTGTCAAATGGTACTGTGTGGTGAATGCATCTAAACTGTACATGATACGGTTATCTACACAGCTTATCCACCATTCATAAACAGACAGTTGTCAAATGGTACTGTGTGGTGAATGCATCTAAACTGTACATGGTACTGTTATCTACACAGCTTATCCACCATTCATAAACAGACAGTTGTCAAATGGTACTGTGTGGTGAATGTATCTCAACTGTACATGGTACTGTTATCTACACAGCTTATTCAACATTCATAAACAGACAGTTGTCAAATGGTACTGTGTGGTGAATGCATCTAAACTGTACATGGTACTGTGTGGTGAATGCATCTAAACTGTACACGGTACTGTTGTCTACACAGCTTATCCACCATTCATAAACAGACAGTTGTCAAATGGTACTGTGTGGTGAATGTATCTCAACTGTACATGGTACTGTTATCTACACAGCTTATCCACCATTCATAAACAGACAGTTGTCAAATGGTACTGTGTGGTGAATGTATCTAAACTGTACATGGTACTGTTATCTACACAGCTTATCCACCATTCATAAACAGACAGTTGTCAAATGGTACTGTGTGATGAATGTATCTAAACTGTACATGGTACTGTTATCTACACAGCTTATCCACCATTCATAAACAGACAGTTGTCAAATGGTACTGTGTGGTGAATGTATCTAAACTGTACATGGTACTGTTATCTACACAGCTTATCCACCATTCATAAACGGACAGTTGTCAAATGGTACTGTGTGGTGAATGCATCTAAACTGTACATGGTACTGTTATCTACACAGCTTATCCACCATTCATAAACAGACAGTTGTCAAATGGTACTGTGTGGTGAATGTATCTAAACTGTACATGATACTGTTATCTACACAGCTTATCCACCATTCATAAACAGACAGTTGTCAAATGGTACTGTGTGGTGAATGTATCTCAACTGTACACGGTACTGTTGTCTACACAGCTTATCCACCATTCATAAACAGACAGTTGTCAAATGGTACTGTGGTGAATGTATCTCAACTGTACATGGTACTGTTATCTACACAGCTTATCCACCATTCATAAACAGACAGTTGTCAAATGGTACTGTGTGATGAATGTATCTAAACTGTACATGGTACTGTTATCTACACAGCTTATCCACCATTCATAAACAGACAGTTGTCAAATGGTACTGTGTGATGAATGTATCTAAACTGTACATGGTACTGTTATCTACACAGCTTATCCACCATTCATAAACAGACAGTTGTCAAATGGTACTGTGTGGTGAATGTATCTAAACTGTACATGGTACTGTTATCTACACAGCTATATAGGTGGGTGGAATTCTTGCATCGGGTGATAAAAATTTGATTTAATTTTGCCCTACACCGACGTGTGTATGCACTGCATACTCTGTGCTTTTCGAGTGTCTGTGAAAAAACTTCACATGCTACTCGGGCGGGATTCGAACCCATGACCACCTGCTTACTAGTGCAGTTTTTTTTCACAGACACTCAAAATCAATTATCCACCATTCATAAAAAGAATGTAGTCTAGTTTTGAATGGTCAGTCAACTCGCTAGAAAATTGTGCCGAAAGTAAGAGGGTTAATGAGCTCAAATATTGGTCATGAGTGACTAACTACCGCCACTCCCCCCTCCCACTTTTCAGCTATCCAGAATCTGCTCTGTACGAGTAAGAGACAGCTTACTGAATATCATAGATACCAATTATATAGATGCAAATTGAGACTAAATCTCAAGTTCACATGCTGTGAGCTCAGAATCTCACAGTTTCTTCAACTCTCAAGCATTATGTGAATATATCATGTTGTGGTCTACCCTGAAGAATTTCTCAAGCAATTACATTTCTAAACCTTGGCACGTCTGTAATAAGTGTTTAATTACCTCTCGGTGGAGCACCTTTTGATATGAGGCCGACACGTTTCTGTTCCGGTTTATCTTTGAGTTGTTTTAAGATGAAATCTGCGGCAGGGAAATCTCTCAGCTCCCTTCGTCTCTTTGCTATGTGGAGGGGGAAAAAAACAAACATTGGTACTATATGGACCTTCTGCTTAGTTGATTGGAAAGCTTGAGGTGAAAGTTACCTCCATTCAATGGATCAAATTTGTTTCTGTGAAGAATGCAAATTGCAGGCCTCCCAGTGCCTAATCTACCAAATATAGGTTTTTAAATAGGTTTTTACAGCAAAATATAGGCTTTTATAGGTTCTTCTCCTGTGATTATGCAGTGATAAGTAATAAGTTTTTGGTAAATTGCCTACCCTCTGAGTACTTTTTGCAACAAAATCTAAGAGCAGTACACATCTTACAGTTTGGCTACTGTTTAGGATTCATCTCCTTATACTTAGTAATATTCCTTCAAAGCCATGAGGATTTTATGCGGAAGTTGAAAATGTGTTGCAGGAGATTAAAAATATAGGTTTTTATAGGATAACATAGGTTTTTTGGGGGAAATAAACGTTCCCATTTTGAAATAAGGTTTTTATAGGTTTTATAGGTTTCGCTGGGAGGCCTGAAATTGCTACAATTTCTATCAGTGGCAAGGAAGGTGGAGGGTGAAGGAAAGTCGAGAGAAGGACCCATGAACTACCCATACTTATGGAGACAAGACATTTTCAATTGCAGGCCCACAGCTCTGGAACTCTCTTCCACAATCTCTCCGATCCGAAACTGAACTGCAACTTTTCAAGAAACATCTAAAGACCCATTTGTTTAAATTGGCTTTTCAGTGACTGTTATTAACCAACTGACACACAGCTATTTTTTGTTTTGTTGATCATTTTATTTTCTTTTGCATTAAATTTGACTGTTAAGCGCATTGAGAGATCCAGTGGATCTGAAATGCGCTATATAAGAACCTGCTATTATTATTATTATCCCCCACCATGAAATCCATGATACCCCACTGAGGGAACTCCAGATGTCAACGAGAGACAAATCGTCTCTTACTATGACACTATTACTGCTGATGGAAGATTTAAAATGGGACTGAATGACCCTCCTTCATTATCCAAAAGTGAAATTGAAATTGGAAAGCTGATACACAACAAACTTCTAACAAAGAAACTGTTTTTAAGCTTAACAGAATAAAACTTAAAATAAAATCTTACCGATTGTCCAAGCTAGGGTGGCTTCTATTGGTGTTGTTTTCTCATCAATGTCGTTACCATAGAGACACATCCCTGCCTCTAGTCTCAGTGAATCTCTTGCTCCGAGCCCAGCCAATTTGACTGTTGCATCTTGGGAGCTAAGCAACCTCTCAGTCAACTCAACTGTCCTGTTTGCAGGAACTGAGATCTGTGCAAGATATATACTCACGGAATTTAAAAATGCATCATCCCAATATTTCAGATATTTTTCAACAGCAGATTATTGCAGTGAGAAATAAGAACATAGGTTAACAATTTATGAGCGCAAATTTTCACATCATACTGACACAATAAAAGTGCTATGTACAATTATGGCTTCAATTTATCACTGCATATAAGTTATACATATTTATTGAGAAATATAAGTTGATGCATTTTTAAATTCCGTGAGTGTAGATAACACAATTTTGATATCGGTTTGGTTTGCGGTAACACCATGTGATTTGGATCTCAACTATCGCAAAGTGAGATTGTGGTTCTGATAAAAACCATTTAGGTCTTCTCTACGTTTTCGACTAGTGTACTCCAGTCTAGCCATCGTCAGGAGACTGGATTTTGATATGTTTGATACCTTAAAGGCATGAATGGGGAACATACATACTTAACAGCAAATGAGGACAACTGTTTTTTACTTAGTAGATGTTTAGGGCTTTTGGCCCTCAAATAGTTTTTCAGTTTTGACCAAAAAAAAATAGAACAAGGCAAATGTATGCTTAGCAAAAAAAAGGTTCTTGCCAAATTATTATGTATTAACAATAATTTCTGCTTAGCAGTTTAATGAAACTGGGCCATTACCTCTACTCCATCTTCCCCTGTGTAGCCACATCTTGTGACCCGACATGGAATACCAAAGATGTCTGCAATCGTTGTCATCATAAAGGTTAACTGACTAAGGTCGTCTGACATCCCCGACTGCAGTGCTTTGGCCATGAGTGGACCTATGAATTGAGAATTGTGGTGCTTTAATTTTTAAGAAAAGTAAAATTATTTCCAGTTTGAATTTGGGAATGAGTTCTCTTAAACTCATAAACTCAACCTCATGATGAATACACAAAAACTGAATGCCTTTTTAATATTTCCTTGTTACTAACATAACACAATATGACATAAAACACAATAAAGGGGGCTACTTACCTACCGTCACGTTAGCAGTTTTTCTAATGGTTGTAATTTATTTTTAAATATCTGAAACCACCCAAAAAGAATTTCAACATTTGAATAGACATGCATGCTTATCCTAAAGATAATTTGAGTTGATTATCACTATTATTTTTTTAATTACCCTAAAATTTCCATCAACAAATGGACGGAAAAGTGAGGTAACTTTTTCCGTCCAATTTTTATGGAAATTTGAGGGTAAAAAAATAAATAAAAAATAAAAAAATAAAATAAATCAACTCAAATTAGTTCTAGTATAAGCCTGCATGTCCATTCACATGTTGAAACACTCTTTGGTCGGTTTCAGGTACTTAAAAAAAAAAAAACAACCATTGGAAAAACTGCTAACATGACGGATGCAAAGTGGCCCCCTTATGTCATATGCTGAAACATTCATACGTTGGTTAACTAAGAGTCCTCTTCGCAAATACCACAGTGCATGTATACTCAAGCCCATTTGCTGACGCATACTGTAAAACTTCAATTACCTCCCCAGATATTGTCCATCAATGAACAACAGTTAGGCCCCCCAAAAAAGTCTCCAGTTTCTGGTCATCGGTCGGCTTCAAAATCGGTGTGGTGGCGTGCTTTTTTTTCGGTCATCTTTTTTTTTTGCCAACAGGGAAATACGTGATACATTGTATATCGTCCATGTACGTAATTCGCCACACTCGTGAAATGACGCACCTACCTTTGGCTTAGCATTTCTCGGAAAACTTACAAAATTATGGCGTATTACTGGTTGCATAAACTTATCTAAGTCGTGCTTGTTCCAGAAATAAAAATTATAGTGAAATTGTATGATTTACTGGAAAGTTAGTGCTTGTGAAAGTGGAAAAAGTTGTTTAACCACTGATTTTACTAGATACAAATAGTAAGAAATTTACATGACCTCAATTTTATTTCACGAACATCTGTGATTTTATTGTTCTATGCCGTCAACAAGCTGTTGTCTGTGGAAACCAAAATATATGAATGCTTTGCATTTGCAATGATTTTTTAAAGAAATACTGATCCTCAAATTGGACACATTCCTTATAGAAGAAGCGAACGAAGACTACTTAATTCGTTGGTGTTTATTTCGACGGTAGTGGAAAATTATTGAGAAAATGAAACATTAATATCATGGTTATGAAAAGAAATATTTTATTTGACAAAATGTTAACAGTAATTTTACACATTTCAAAGTTTTAAAGTACTTTTTGCAAGAAATTTAATTTTGCAAGAAATTTATTTGTCTTTCAAGAATATTGATTAAATGTTTTGAGAGCTTCTCCAAATTATACCATTTTATTTTAAAAATCGAAAACAATATTTTTATTTTCAGGTTTAAGAACAATTTTACAACCATCTGGAAGAAGATGAAACATGATTTCAACTGTTTTTCTTCTTGGGTACATTTTCTGTGCCCCCATCAACTTTAACAGTTTGGGGTGAGTCATTATACCAACATCAATTTTCTGATGACCACAATTCTGTATGTCTCAAAAAAACGGCACTCAATATACAAAGTATGGTGGCTAAGAGTGGCCTCACAAATCGGGCAAACGTTCATACCCCTATGTGAATTTAAAGTCATTTAAAGCACAGCATGGCAGAATTCCAATCGATCTAGTAATTTTGGCTGCAATTGGACATCGTTTCATAGCGCAGGAAAAAAAAAAAAATTAAAAATGCAGATGCATGGGTCTGAAGTGATACACGCGGAGACCACAAACCTGATACTTTTTTTATTTGGGGGGGGGGCTTAGAAGGCTTTAATGCAACCTCATAGATTGTTTGATTATAAACTATACAGTTACATGTACAGGGAATGGCGATCACCAGCTAGACCGAGATGCACTGGTTTTTTTACAAAGTAGTCTACGGATTAGGAGGAGGGTCATTCCTGTAATCGGGGGTCCAGTGCATAATATATGCACATTGTGCACATTACATGATCAGCCTCATTAATCTCTTAATTAATTTCACATTAAAAATAAAAAAAATTGGTTTTTCGAGTTGTTCTCAAAAAGGGCTATCTAATGACATCACAATCCATCCGATGTCAGGTCGATTTTTTTTTTATCTTCAATTATTACTTTCGTGTCCACGTTTTTCACCAATACGTCTGTGACATTTCATTCGGCAGTGCTTGATCAAATTAATTAACAAAGATCCAGCATAAAAATGATGTAGGATTGTCAATTTCTGGAAATATACAAACATAGGCAGAAAACAAACTATCTCTTGCTGTTAAGAATGCACGCAGTTTCCACACGGATCCGCTGAAAAGTGTTGTCCGACGAAACGGTTTCGTGTCCCACAATAACGTCGGTATTGTACATTTACACTGAGAAATGTGGCTAACATAGACAGCCCACATGTCAAATCTTTGCTATCACTCATTACACAATCGTTACCTAACGTTTGATACAGTTTGCCCATTCTTAGCAACTCGAGGAAGAAAAATAAATTCCGTTTGTTGTGGCCCGATGTCGTGTCCCACTCAGTGAGTAACGTCGGCAAACTTCGGAGGCCTAGTTTCCATTCATGATATCGTTTGTTATGAATGAATCGCGATACGCTTGCAGCAGGGTACCCAGATGTCCCTGCACGTGACATCTTACGATCTCCTGCACCATTGTTCTTCGACCGCTGTAATTTCAACTTTTTGTGTCCCGAAATCAACGGCATTACGTCGGTCATGAACATTTATATTTTAATTACCGCTTTACATGGGAGAGTTTTAACTGTAAAATAGTTGTGTTTTAAGTTGTTAGTTTATGATTTAATATCTGGGGTACTAGTTAGGTTCCAATTAGGTCCCATTTTAGTAGTTGGTTTACGGATTGCGGCGACCAAAATGTCCAGAGCTCTATCGATCCTCGCGGCATGGTTTGCGTGAACATCCGACCGTTACGTACAGTGTACGTGTGCCTCCTTGTCGTTATGGGAAATACATACAGCGCAGAGGGTTGAGCTTAACTGTGAGAACAGCCCATGTGCGATAATCGGTGTGCAAACCAGTGGCCCTGGGTTGGGTGTTGAACGGGAAGTGCAATACGCGATGTTAACAGAATAGTTTGATACCCGTCCATTACTACTTGATGTAAACAAATGCAGGAAAACAGCCCATTATTTGCTGCAATAATTAGATCAAAAATCAGAATCTTGACTCAATAAAGTGTGCGCTTATAATTTATATAATATATTTTTCTTTTCTTTCTTTTCACTCATTTGGAAAAACAAACTTCCTGGTTTACAACAAAGAGAATTTAGTTAAGTCGAAGTCAGGAAGGGTCACATTTATTTAATGTTATACTATTTTTATATGATCTGCATGTTAGGCTGCAGGATTATCCATGATTATGAGCATAAACATTCCAACATTAAATTTAGTATCTGCCCAAATTTTAATGATTTTAAACTGAAAGATTACTTTTAGAGGCCCTTCCCCAATTTTTTCAAAGTAAAAGCTTTGTAAATTAGTGCGTTTTTTAAAGCTAAAGTAACATGGGAATTTGTTTAACAAATGATTTGGCCAACCTTTTCCTTTTTCAACCGCTACAAGGAATTTACAATTTTCTTCTTTAAAAGAGAATATCCTGGGCCTGAGAACAATAAGAAAATAATTTTATGTTTCCGGTAACCCAACCGACCTGTTTTTCCAAAATAGATATAATAAACTGTTGTCACTGTGAACTAATTTTGCTCATATTGTATGTTGCATAGACTGTATAAAGCTTTTAAATCTTAATGAATTTATTCAAGTTTATAAAAAATGTTAAATTTAATAATTAATGACTGTTCATAAGATCTTTTAATCCAGCTTGCAGCCAGGAATTTCAAGAGGGGGAAGCGGAAAATATCCTTGGCGTGTTGCCTTTTAGATTCATTATTCAATGAACTTACAATTTACAAATTAGTCTTTAATATAACAAGGACATATTTGACATTGTTAAAAAGGAAAATAATTAATGTCAGACAATTTTGAATTTCTGATGCCCATGTCACACTTTTGGACCCTAATTTAAAGAATGAGCCACATGTGCATAATTGCTGTAGATTGTACACATTTCAGTTAATCAAGACAAGGTAAATTGAGTGTGGCTTTACATTTGAAGTACATCGCATTAAACTGTTACATCGTCCCACCTGGGTCATTCCCATAATCAGGGGTCCAAAAGTGTGACATTATTTGCTTTGGTGTCCCAGTTATGCGTGACATGTTTAATGCTAATATCTCATCAACTATCATTACAATTGACTTCACAATATTTTGTTTTACTTGTTGGGTAGATACTTTGCTTCACGTAATCACTCTTGGAGAATATGCACTAAAGAAGAATGTGTCCAGAATAGCAAAATCTTATAGGGTGTCACGCGTAACTGGGACACCAAAAGTGGACCCCTAGATTATGGTAAAGTGTTCATAAATTCAGGGTACAAAGTGTGACATCTTTTGGTGTCCCTGTTACACCTGACTCAGCAATACTTCCCATCAAGTATCACTAAAATTTTCTTCACACTATTTTTGTTTTACTTGTTTGGTACTTTGATTCACATAATCACTCTTGGAGAAGGCATTAGAGAATGTGTCCGAATTGCAAAATCTTATACCTGTCAGATGTAACAGGGACACCAAAAACTGGACCCTAAAGATTGTACACTATGAAATTTTCTGAGAAAAATGTTGAATCACCCATTGATCAATATATGGATACTTAAAATCTCTGTTTAATGTTCTAATTCCAATTTATATGTACGTTAACTACTACTATCTTAGATGTCATAACCGGGACACTGTCATTTGTAGTGTCCCAGTTATGCGCGACATGTTATTAAAAAGCGAGTTACATAAAATTTACATAAGTTAATGACATTGTTTACCCTGACTTATGTTGCAAGTACAAACTATGGAAGACCAAGACAAAAAAAGATATTGTACTGTGTAGCATGTTGTGCAGTAAAAGAAATAATTCCTTCAAGTGGTTTCCTCAGAAATTGTGTCCAAGGTTGTTTTTCATTGTTATTGATATTTTTTTCATTAAACCTTATGTTCCTGGGAGACTTCATTTGTTGAAATTGGTCAGATAACAAGTTTAAAAAGATGGTTTGGACAGTGGGTGATTTAAGTAATGCATTTTTAAATAGGTCAAGGTACCAATGTTGGTGTCCCAGTTATGCGCGACAAATTGTGTGTTAGCCTAGCATTCAACATGCAATATCTTGAAAATGTGCTAATCCTTGAAAGTGATTTTTGTTTTGTTGGTGGTACTGGTGATACTCTATCACATGAAATACTTGGTAACAATAACAAGTGAATTTGAAATTTTAACCCCTATGTCACAAAAGTGGACCCCTGATTACAGGAATGACCCAGGAACAAAAATGTTGCTCTGGTACCCTGACTATTATAGGTAGGTCTTACCCTGTAAGGCTATGAGTCCCATGTCATAGATTGGTTCAAAGGTCACATCATGTCCAGCAGCCTTGAAATCTGCAAGTTTGCCCTGAGAGAAGCATCAAGACGTACTATGAAAATATAGGAGGGGTGTTCTGTATACAATATTCATAATAAAAAGTACGTATTGACCCATCACCATTCAAAAACGATGGCCAATCACAGCACCTATTACAAAGTATCACATGACCTCCCACATCTAAGACAGAGGTAAATAACCAAGCACATGCATTCCACATCTAAGACAGAGGTAAATAACCAAGCACATGCATTCCACATCTAAGACAGAGGTAAATAACCAAGCACATGCATTCCACATCTAAGACAGAGGTAAATAACCAAGCACATGCATTCCACATCTAAGACAGAGGTAAATAACCAAGCACATGCATTCCACATCTAAGACGGAGGTAAATAACCAAGCACATGCATTCCACATCTAAGACGGAGGTAAATAACCAAGCACATGCATTCCACATCTAAGACGGAGGTAAATAACCAAGCACATGCATTCCACATCTAAGACGGAGGTAAATAACCAAGCACATGCATTCCACATCTAAGACGGAGGTAAATAACCAAGCACATGCATTCCACATCTAAGACAGAGGTAAATAACCAAGCACATGCATTCCACATCTAAGACGGAGGTAAATAACCAAGCACATGCATTCCACATCTAAGACAGAGGTAAATAACCAAGCACATGCATTCCACATCTAAGACAGAGGTAAATAACCAAGCACATGCATTCCAGTGTTCTTGTATCAGGGGTGTGATTTGACAAAAGTAAACAATTGGTAGCAGGCCTGGGTCTCACTTTGGTCTAGAAGCCAAAGCCCCCCTAAACCTTCTGAATGTTTAATTTTAGACAACCATCCCCACAAACAAGAAACTAGAGGTTTGGACACAATACAGGCTACTTAATTCTCTTATTTCAAGACAATTTTGTGGAAAAACCTTAAGAAATCACAGGCCTGTTTTATGTTCTACGACATCGGGCAAGCTCGGTGGTCGAGAGGTTAAGACGTCTGCACTAGTAAGCAGGAGGTCGTGGGTTCGAATCCCGCCCGAGTCGCCTGTGTAGTTTTTTTTCACAGACACTCGGAAAGCACTGAGCATACAGTGCTATACACACGTCGGTGTAGGGCAAAATTAAATCAATAGTTCTACGACATGTCACACAAAACACAACATGAGTTTATTTATTAAAACTCTCCTACAATCAGTGCAATTTTTGAAACAACCCATTCAGGCCACTCCAAGCCATAGCTGTTACCAGTGGCCTCCTATGGTTACCACTGTCACACCACTGAGATTACAGGGTAAGGTGGTCTCCCATTGATACATTGCAGGCCATACTAATTTGTTCAAACATTTACAGTGGCCTTGGGTGGCACACAGTTGATTTTGTAAGATTACTTGGAAAGGACAGCAGAGTTGTATGTACTAAAGGCTGGTGAAGAACATATTAAAAATTTAGTAATGTGAAGTATTTTCATAGATGGAGACAAGCAGGCATTCATTTATGTGTAAAAAGGTGTCTTACAAATCTAAGACAACTTTATGTGCATCTTCATGTTCATTATTAATATTATCAGGAGTCTATTAACTACATGAAGTAGGGGTGACGATATTGAATTTTTTGATAGTCGATAATCATTGGCCATTATATCGTCGATATACGATATTATTGTCTCAATACGCGGATTTTTTAAATACATGGAAAAAATGTATGTAGTGTATGTTAAACGACACTGGACACCAAAATATGAACTACTTTTAAGTACTACAGAGAAGATACATAGAAAATAAACAGTCCTGAAAATGGTCAAAATTTCAAATGAATCACTTAAAAAAAAAAATCAGTTCAAAACAAGCCGAGTACTTTGGTTTTTGCTGGTCGGTATGCCACACATTATGTTGTTTATGTTCAATTGCATGCGTGAAGCTTGCTAAAAGCTAGTGCAAAATGTGGTACATGTACATGTACCTGATGAATGTGACATGTTGTACACATGTATATCATGGATGGAAGCAAAATCTTATTTTGCCAGGCTAGCTAGCTGCTTTCAGAATACCACTCGAAAAAGGGCTGGCCACATGTCTTTAGATCCTCTCAGTTTTATGATTAATATTACGAAATATTTTATATCTACAATCATCGACTGTTCTACTTATTGCCCAAACGTAGACTGAAATCCTTTAGTTTTGTTAATAAAAATGATGTTAACCCTTTCATTACCGATTTGTTTCAACAGGATGTCCCACTGGTTACCGAATTGTTTGCCCAGTCATGCATGAATTCACACATTATTGCACAACAGTATGGATCCATTTACAGGCACTTTTTCTAAACTCGTTTTTCATCATGAAGAATTTGTTGGAGAAAGATATATTCAATGAAGTGATTGTTGCTTACAAAATTCCCTTTCATATGATACCAAAATCATTGGCATTGCATATAAAATGATCGGGTTATTTATTTTATTTCCCCTGACTTTGTTTCACAAACACAGAGCATTTTGTACACAAGTGTATGGCGTTCCATAGCACAAATGGCCATTGAAAGGATCGACTTGTATTATGTCTGATTTCTATAATAGCAACATGTAGGTTGGGCTATACCATTAGAAAGATAAGGAATCAGTCTTTCCAACCATATAGCATGGGTATGGACTGCAAAGAAGGGAAAAAATACAGCTGTTTTAAAAGCTGGTCATGATACTCTCAATTAAGTGCTGTGTGTGTGGTGACCTTGGTCGACTAAAGTCGCCAATGATAAGCAACAGGGGGTATGTGTGATGTCGACTAAAGTCGCCAATGGTAATGAAAGGGTTAACATCTACTTTTTGGTGCTGTTTCGGCAATCCTCGGCCGTCTTTTTGATTGACCCCCCTCATAATGTAGCCCATGATGCTGCCTTTTAAATGACACTATTTTCATAATGGTACGGTCCTAGGAACCTGTGTAGTGCCGCTGTGATTTCAAACTTTTTTTTAGCTCTTCATGGAGCCGTAACTTTGTTAATATTACCATGTAATGATGTGAAATTTGGAGATAATTTATCACACAAGAACCTTAACCCTTTGAACCCTAAATTATTTATGCGCATTGACACCATGACCCTGAGTTATTTGCACATATTAGCATATTTTGAGTTTTCAACTTTACCTTACTCTTATTAGTATAATTTATGTATGCAGATATGTTTGTTTGATTGAATAAAGGTTGTCTAACATGTATATATCAATATGGTCAACAGATCAATAAATACAAAATATGGTTTAGTTAACATAACCATGGAAACGGGACCAGTCTTTCATATTTTTTTTTTTTGGGGGGGTGGTGGTGTTATTGAGTCAGGATTACACAAACCAACAACTGTTTTTTGCTGTTTGCTATTTGCTCACTTACCTTATAGCCAATACCTAACTTGGGTGTGCCAGGCGTGCCAACAGTTGGATCCTTGCTTTCCAATACACAAGTACGCTTTTGCATACTGGGGAACACCAGTGCACTGTTCTACGCTTTGTTGGCAAGTCTTTGTCTTCAGCATTTGGATTGTCTAGTTTTGCCCTCCTATATTTCTCCAAACACACCACACAGCGATGGTTCCTTGTAGCTTCTGGTCCTCTTTCCACCTCGTGAATGCCGTAGAATCCATTAGTCTACTCTCCAGATCAGCATCAGAACTGACGTACCTCTCATGCGTGTTGTTCCGCACATCACCCACCAGTTCCAAACATAGCTTTTCCAAGAAAAAGTGGAAAGTGTAACCTCTCTGGTTAGGTGCATTGTGTGGCTTCTGATAGTCCATTTGAACATAGCTGTTGTATGATGCCCACATGAAGAATTTCATTAGTAGTCTTCTTGGCCATTTGTAATGGCGGCGACATTTTTGGAGCCTTGTCATTTGATCATTCAAGTCCGTTCCACCCATGTGTGTGTTGTAGGACTTTACAGCTTGGGGGCAGTGAATTGGAACCCTTTTCTTTTGCGTGGCATCATACCTTTGCACTGTTGTGATTGGAGCATCCACATAAAATTGGACGTGACGAAATACACTGGCTTCTTGTCACACCATACAAGAGCTGCTATCAATTGCTGAACAACAGAAGATGTTCCCTTTCCTGAGATCTTTACCGCGTCGTTTCAGGGTGTTTGGAAAGGATTTTCTGTTTGTCATGGCTGTGCCACATACCGTATTCCACGAGTCAGCAACATTCTGCCAGCTGCTACAGTGGTGTAGAATCTGTCAGTATACACAGTGTAATTCTGACCCCTGATGCTATCAAGGTCTGTCAACCTAACAACTAAGTTACCCAGACACCGATATCATGAATTGCATTACCGTCGTCTCTCTTGCCAGTGTAGATTTCTGCATTTGTTATATAGCCTGTCTTACTTTCACACAACAGAAATGATTTGATGCCCCATTTGATAGGTTTTGCCTTGATGTACTGCTTGATTGATAGCTTGTTTTTTGGAGGGATCATTCCCTCATCCAATGATAGCTCACAATCCGGTACGTAATATCGCTTGAAGTTTTCAAGAATATGCGTGAATACAGGCCTCGACTTATATATCTTCTCCGTTTTATCCAGATCGGGGTCATCCTCATTCACGCAGTGAAGCATTGACCAAATTGCCAGAAAGCGGTCCCGCGACATAACCTTTGGAAATCCCGCGCCTGGCCAGCAAGTTGTCATGGACTCTCCAGTATTGTTCGTAACGGTCTTGTGTATGAGCATTTCCATGGTTACTCTGCAGCCAAAAAAGCCTTCATCACAGCAACAGTAACATCAACAAAGTTCTTGCACAGTAGTTGCCTGGCTTAGCAGCCTTCACGCGGCTGCATTGCGGTTCGTTTCAGTTACCAGTACTGCCATAATTCATCATCCCAGAATAATTCAAAATATTCCAGTGGTGTACTGTCTACATTTATATTAGCAGGTATATTTTTTGGACCAGGGGGTTCATTAGGCTGAAACTGAAGTCCAGTAAATCCTTGTGTGTTTTCTGTCCACTGGCCATTTTGGGCAGCATTCACAACTCTTGGGGCAGCAGCACGACCACCCCTTCCTGTAGCTCTTCCCTGTCCACGTCCATGACCTCTACCCCTACCCCTAGCTCTTCCACGGCCACGACGTAGGAGTGCTGGTGCCACTATCAGTATCACTGAACTAGAGTCACTATCGGTGTCACTGTCACTGATTGCATGTGGATTATTTGCTACTTGAAATGGTGCTGCATGTATGGTAACAGGTGCAGGTGCCGCAACAGGTGGCAATAATGGTGGTACTTGTGGTACTTGTGCAGCTGGTCCTGCTGGCCCTACTAGTGCTAAGCTTACCGGTTGCTGCTGCCGATCGACATCCATTGCTGTAACTGTGTGCATGCTTGCATCAGAATCATCGCTCATCAATAATATCATCGCCATATTCACTCAAAATCACTGAATTCCCGTAATCGGAATCATTCAGGTCTTCATCATCATCTTCAAACATCTGTGCAAGTGTCTTGGCTGCACACATGCGCTTTGCCTGCATTTTGACGTTTTTTTTTTCACAAACGGTCTAGAACTTTTATGTAACTTTTATAACACGAAAAGCATGTAGTGTAGTAAACAATCTACCGAACCCCCTGTAACAACCACTCTGATTGGCTCAAATTCTCTCAAATTCAAAGTTATATTAGAAAAAGGGGACAGCCTCATTTTGAAATTTTTTTTTGACAGAAACGTTCAGTAAAGTTTTGCCTACATTTTGACTTTTTTTCAAAAAAAAATCGGTCAATTACTTCACTTTTTATCGTAGAAAATGTTGCATACTGACTATACTCCCAAACCCTGCTGTAACAGCCACTCTGATTGGCTTAAGACCCTCTTTTGTCAACCGGTTATGAAGACGTCATTCAAAAGTCACAATAGTGGCTCATCGGGTTATTCCTTGTTCACGGGGAAGTCACAAATGTGACATTTCGGGGTGAAAGGGTTAAACAAACTCCAACCATATTTAATTTTGAAGGGCAATATTTATTTCATATTGGCTATATTTTTGGAATATCTGCGATATTTTTGGAATAATGTCAATCTGGCAGATTTCGATATCTTTAAAAACTTCACCAATTTAGACGATAATTTTGTTTAATATCGTCTTGTTACGATATTATCGTGATATCGTCCAGGCCTAACATGAAGTGCCCCAGCCTGCTATAACCCACACCACGGCATTGTACTCCGAATGCGCACACGCACAACAACATTACGAGTTTTGCTCCCCCTGCCCGGCCTGCTGTGGGGCATCATGGGATAGGCTTTTCCACGCAAAGCTAGTTCCTAGAGAACTAGACGCAATCTTAAACTAGACGTGGATGAACCATCAGCTATGGGGAGAACGCGCAAATGCTAAGGTACACGCGTTACAGTTACAGTTTTCTCACATGCCGGCTATGTCTCCCAGTTCTCCCAGTTTGTGGAACAAAATGTCACGAATGGGCCAAATCCATTGTTCTTGGAGTACTATGCCGTGGACTACAATGTAGGTTAGTACACGAGTGGCACACTTCATGTAGATAATAGACTTATGATATTATGTATTCATATAAAATGCTCAATGCATAAAATCAACCTCACATTATGTGAATGCACATATAAGTTGTCCTTGTGGCATGGCAAAGTCGCAAATGGCAATCGGTCAATGTACATTGGTCATGTGACCTTTTTTTTTTTACCATGAGCCCCCCCCCCACAACTTTTGCTCCTCTGGATCTGCCCCCAACCAACCTGAATATGAGGGAGATCCTTGTCAGCACATCCAGCATTTGTCACCATGTATATGTACCCCAAGTCTGTCTTGCTCATCACGAGGTCATCAATGATTCCACCGTCTTCATTCAGCAGTAAGCTCAGTGTACCGGTGTTCTCCTTCAAACTTTCTACATCAGCTGTAGTTAAAAATTGAAGACATTTTATGGTTTGAACTTGTAGCTTTGCATGGTGAAAAAAGGGTAAGTAAAGACTGGTTGCGGTGACACCATGCAAAAATTCTCTTTTGAGTAGTAACTAGTTCTGAAAAGAGCTCTACGTTTTGATCAGAAATGTTGAGGCGATTTGTAAGTTGTCACTTTTTTTTTTTTTTTTAATATTTTTTTTATGCAATTCGCCCCACACAAGGCCAATGGCCACTCCAAGGTGGGGGCTACTCAGTCATTGAGTTGTTACAACGACTCCACACTGAAGAAACCAGCCCATCGCACCGAAACAAAACAAGTTAATAACCAGCCTCTTCACGGTGCGAATAGGACTGGGAGGGGTAACTAGTCCAGAAATAGGCAGTTGTTAAACTGCCTCTGCCCCTATAAGCAATTATGGTTAAGTGTCTTGCTCAAGGACACAAGTGTCACGGCCGGGATTCGAACTCACATTCTGCTGCTAACACCAGAACTTGAGTCCAGTAAGCTAGACCGCTCGGCCACGACACTCCACGTAAACAGTATTTACTAATATGGTGTTTGAAATATGAAATGATATCTTGCAAATTACTAAAATTCAGTCCAGTGGCATAAATCCGTGTCGAAAAGTTGGGGGGGGGGGGGATGATATTGAAATTTGTTTGCATAATGTACAATGAAGTACTGGATCTGAAACATCGTTTAGGCCACTGACACACAACCAATCAGAATCCCAAGGCTATCATAAAGATGATGCCCAAACAGACAAAGAAACAAACCGACAATAAATATTTAAACAAACCAAATTTTCCCCTTTGTTGCAAAAATTATTCGCTGATATTTTTTTTTGGTACCACATGAAATATTTTTCTACCACGATGTAAAAGGGAGTACTTGCCCTTTTGGGAAAATGTCTGTAAATTGTATCCATACTTACATGTACATGTATGAGAACCAAGAGATATGACATAAAACACAATAAAGGGGGCCACTTTGCATCCGTCACGTTAGCAGTTTTTCTAATGGTTGTTATTTATTTTTAAGTTCCTGAAACCGACCAAAAAGTGTTTCAACATGTGAATGGACATGCAGGCTTATACTGGAACTAATTTGAGTTGATTTATTTTATTTTTTTATTTATTTTTTTACTCTCAAATTTCCATAAAAATTGGACGGAAAAAGTTACATCACTTTTCCATCCATTTGTTGATGGAAATTTTAGGGTAATTAAAAAAATAATAGTAATAATCAACTCAAATTATCTTTAGGATAAGCATGCATGTCTATTCAAATGTTTAAATTCTTTTTGGGTGGTTTCAGATATTAAAAAAAAAATTACAACCATTAGAAAAACTGCTAACGTGACGGTAGGAAAGTGGCCGCCTTTATTGTGTTTTATGTCATATGAAGAAGCTTAATTTGTTGCATCGTTTAGGATAAAAAAATATTCAAAATGCATTCAGATTATTTGTATTCAATATGTGGAAATGGATCGCCAGCTGATGATCTATTTCATGTTTGAAACTGTATTCACATTTTCTTGAAAATGACAAATGAAATAACTTTTGGAACCATTACTGTATCTCAAAATCAAGTAAGCTTTTAAATTTGCTTACTTTATATCCCCTAACTCACACGTACCAACGGTAAGACTTTCGATAAACTTTATCCGATCTTTGCCATGGATTTTGCTTTGTAGCATATGAGATACATCAAAAATTACGGCGTTTGTACGGCAGTGTGTGTGTTCACTGGCTAGGCCATCCTTGTAGTTGACAGGCATCGACCAACCCGCAAATGGCACCATGTGACCACCTTGTGCTATGTGAAAATCATGGAGAGGCGTCTTTTTCAAAGTTGCCTGGAAAGATTTGAGAAGAACAGTACATTTTACTTTGCCACATAAAATCCACTACTGTGGGATCACACCCATTTTGTGAAATTATCAAAGAATTCTTGGGATTTATTTGTGTACAATAATTCTCTGATAATTTCACGAAAGTGAATGATCCTACAATAGTGGATGACAAATTTGTCTGCTTCAAAGATGTATGTAAATACATGATCACCATGTTTTATTGTGCTGTAAGTAGCAGATCAAAAACTCTAAAAGGTTTTTAAAATATTTTTTGTACATGTGGGGCTAGGGCCAAGGATACGGAGGGAGTCCTGTGTATTGGTCCTAGAATGGGACTATACCTGACTACGATCATGACGGATGTGATCACTCTGTTTTTTTTCTTGGGGTAGATTGTCTTAACCTCCATAATATTTATGGGGTGCGTCATATTGGCCATTGGGTACATACATATGTACATTTGTTTATGTCCACAATTCTGTGTGTTGCAAACACTGGTGCTCCATACTTGCAATCCACGATTTGCAATTTAAAATAATCTGATCAGGTGTTTCAATAAGGTATAATAAGGTATATCCTAAATTTACCCTAAATGATACACCTATTAAGGTTACATAATCAACTGGAAGGTGACTTACAAATGAAATTAGAAGTTTGGTGTTTCAGTTTGTTTTAGGGAAGGATTCTCTTGTAAAATGCTGAATTCCAATGCATACAGGACGTTTTGAGTGCTGGTTTTTGAGATGCACAGAATTGTGATCATCCAAAAATTGATGTTGGTATAATGACTCACCAGTCACCCCCAAACTGGAAAAGTTTATGGGGGCACAGAAAATGTACCCAAGAAGTTGAATGATACTTTATCTTATTCCACCTGGTTATAAAATTGTTTTGAATTGTGAAAATAAAAATAAAATAATAAAAAAATTCAAATAAAATGGTATAATTTGGTACTTTAAAACTTTGAAATGTGTAAAAATGCCGTTACCATTTTGTCAAATAACAGATTTCTTTTCATAACTATGATATTTATGTTTTATTTTCCCAATAAATTTCCACAACTAAGTTAAGTAAGCATCAACGAACAGGGGTTGAAATTAACATTAGTCTTTTAGCCCGCGGCTAGTGGTTTTAGCAGTGGGACTACTAGCTGCTGGGCTTTGGGTAGTCCGTTGGGCTAGTGAAAAAAATGAAATAAAAATATGCAAAAAACATTCCAAGTTGAGGTTCATATTTCTGTAAAAAAGAAAATTGAGTATAAATGAGTAGTTTCTAAATAATGTGACCAAAAATATTTTTGGGACACCCTGTAGGGATATATTTTCACATCCTACTCAGTAATCATGTTAATCATGAAATAATATTGAACCAAACAATTTAAATACAATACAATAAAATAAATGTGTTACAGTTTTTATTTGCATATTACAAGGTAATTATTTATACTTTGCTTATTTATTCTTATACAATACCAGCAACTGTGTAACAATTTGTATAAAAAATAATATACCGTAGCAAAGAATTGAAAAAAAAATTCTGACTTTATGATAGGTCTATTAAATAATATTGAGCACGAAAATGTTGATACAAGAGAATACAACTAGACAGTCTGCATGAATTTCATGAATGATGACGGTGATAATTGACATAATGGTAGCTTGGAATATGAAGTCTACTCTGATCGTGACGATATTATCCCTTTAAAGGGGCAGTATCGTCACGATCAGAGCAGACTTTCAACAGGGCATGAAATCGGTGTCCTAGATGAACACAGTGACTGAAAATTACTGACTAATTCATGCAGCAGCAACGGTAATATGACCTTATCATATGGAATATTATTTTCAGTCACTGAGTTAATCTAAAACTAGCAATCCGATTCCATGACCTGTTGATCATGACGATATTGTCCCTTTAAACTTGTTTTGCCAATAATCACACTGGTTCATGATAAATTCCTATCAGAAATTGGATTATAGGAAGCTCACGCTGTGTTGGCAGACTGTGCAAGATTTAAACTATATCCACTTAACCTATGGCCCAACCAACCAATGCGTAAAGGTACGAATTGAAGGGTCATTAACTTATGAAACCCAAAGCTCTGGGGGTTTTCTCATACACTGTAATATATGGGACATACGACAGTGTGTCTCTATTGTTTTAGGACTAATAAAAAATTTGGGAAGGAATGTCGTATCCGACCGCCACTTTTTTAAGGGTTTTGGGGAATTTTTGCAACCACTAACCAGTTAAAAAATGATTCCATCGATTTTTGGGGGTACAGAAAGCGAAAACTATCTTTAAAATCCACTTTTATGATGGTTTTTGTACTTTATTTCCCTTCTAAAAAAATCCTCCCCTTCAGAAAATAGAAGGGTCCTATTATAGTTGCCACTGCTCATGTATAATGACCGTGTTGGTCACTAAAAAGTAATGGGGGAGTTGACAAGATCAGACTGACATGACTGAGGAAGTCATTGTATACCAAAAATGCCTGATTTTTCATGAAATAATTATCCTGGAATAATTTGAAGTATATGTCCATATGTTCTCCACCTTACTAGGTAGGTAATATTACATTATTGGTTATATTGAATGAGAAAAAATGGCGGTCGGATACAACATTCTACCCAAAATTTGGACTAGTAAAATTTGTACATAACTATTCCGGGCTACCATAAAATTCAAGTTAATTTCAACCCTTGACGAATTAAGTTGTCTTCGTTTGTTTCTTCTACATGTAGGCCTATTGTTAGCCCCATAAATGTGGCACGGACACGCCCGTATCCTTAGCCACAGGTTGGTCTCATTCCGCTAACGGTAGTAATTCAAAATTCCAGGCGCTGAAATTGACGATATTTGCGACTATTTTGACAGTCTAGATACGTTCCTTACATGTTTAACTATCTAGGCGCCCCCAAAAATGGTGATTTTACTTACATTTTATATTTCCTGACATATAGGCCCGAAAAATTACAAGACGATCGTCATTGTGCAAGTTTCAACGAGGACGGCCATAGTGTTGAACGGAAAACAACTTGTGCGCAAACAATTTACTGACGGCTGTTTTATGTATGCACATACTTGCTGTATTTTAGCGCGCAGAGATATGACCACGTGATGTCGCAGATATAAACTTTCAAGAAACTAACATTGAGCAGTTTCATCAAATTAACCGTACTGCATGGTAAGTTCATCCCCTTTTAACTATCATATACATGTACCAGGTTATTTAACTGTACTTACATTGTACATAAAACAAGAGAGAATGTTCATTAAAATAAAATGATAATGTAATAAATAGTCTATTATTAATTACAATAGTTTAATACTAACTATTTTAAATAGTAATTTTAAACAACATACAAATTTCACTAATAATTTTAATATATGAAATATTATAGTGTTACGTTACTATTACTATTAATAATAACAATATTAATGGTTCCACCATTTTTGTAAATCTATAAAAAAAAATTATAAAAAAAACAAAAAACAGAATGATTGTTTTATCTGACAAAATATCTGTGAATATAGTCTATGTAATATCTATGTAATATAGTACAGGTAATATTTTTACAATTTTTCATGTTTATCTGTTTTGTGAGAATATAAAGGCGGTAACTTCCAGTACAAAGGTGGTTTATTTTCTAATAAGAATCTTCCCCCTGGTTATTTCACTATTAAGATGTGTAGACCCCTGTTTGTTTATTTAAGCCAAAGCTAGCATGTGTACTTAAAGATTGCACTCATGAGCACTCGGACCAGACAAATTGCAAAGATGGTTCAAGCGTGGTTTGGGTCTATGCTATTTGGGGTCGTGAATTTCTCAATAAAACCCATGGGTACAGGGAACGGTCCCAATTATTAACATTTTGGCCATCCATCATTATCAATAATACTGATAATATTATTACTATTACTATTATCATTTTGTTAAACAACAATATGCAATCTAGTACCGGTATCAGCGATATCCTCAAACATGAAACACTTCATTTTGATTCGATCGGTCCATTACTGCCTGTCACTGAACGGTATTTTTTAACATTTTTCGTGTGCTGAATTATATTGTGGATTTTTGTTACTTTGTTTCTTTTCACCATTAACAAAGAACCCCCCCCCCCCACACACACACAAACAAAATAAAATAAAATTAATAAGGTGTGTATATATATATATATATATATATATATATATATATATTATATTATATATATAAATTAAATCGGGAGGGTGGCCTTAGCTTTCGATCCAATCATTTATGCTTACTTATTATAGGAAAAGTAAATAATTGAATGCAGGAACTGGACATGTTTTATTTATTTATTTTTATTATATATATTTGATTTTAAAGTAGTTATATCACATGTTTAGCACAAAAATGCTCTGACTACCGACAACACGTGCAACCCTGAAACGGAATACTGCACGCTAAAATACAGCAAGTATGTGCACACATAAAACAGCCGTCAGAAAATTGTTATGCCGCGAAGTTGTTTTCCGTTCACACTCTTCATACATTCAAGATGGCCGTCCTCGTTGAAACCTGCACAATGACGATCGTCTTGTAATTTTTTCGGGCCTATATGTCAGGAAATATAAAATGTAAGTAAAATCACAATTTTTTTGGGCGCCTAGATAGTTAAACATGTAAGGAACGTATCTAGACTGTCAAAATAGTCGCAAATATCGTCAATTTCAGCGCCTGGAATTTCGAATTACTACCGTTAGCGGAATGAGACCAACCTGTGGCTAAGGATACGCGGGGGGGGGGGGGGGCGTGTCCGTGCCACATTTATGGGGCTAGCCTATTGTATAAGGAATATGTCTATTTTGAGGATCCGTATTTCTTTAAAAAAATCATTGCAAATGCAAAAAAGCATTCATATGTTTTGTTTTCCACAGACAACTGCCTGCATGCTGACAGCACAGAACAATAAAATCACAGATGTTCACGAAAAAAAATGTACATCCCTTAATATTTGTACAGTAAAATCAGTGGTTAAACAACTTTTTCCACTTTCACAAACACAAACTTTCCAGTAAATCATACAATTTCACTATATGATTTGTATTTTTGTAACAAGCATGACCTAGATAAGTTTATGCAACCAGTAATACGCCATAGTATTGTAAGTTTTGTACGTTTTACGAGAAATGCTAAGCCAAAGGTAAGGCACCAAGGAATCATTTCACGAGTGCGGCGAATTAGATAAATGAAGGAGACAAATAATAATATGTTAACTTACATCGTCACTTTGAAAACGTTTATGATGAGTGTTTGTAACATTCCATCCTCTTGTCTGTCTGTAGAGACCTCTAAGAAGTACCGACGTGCTGCGAATTCCAACCATTTTAGCTAAAAGCTCAACCCCAACCATGTCAAACTAGTAACTGTTACTCAGAGTCAGAAAAACTTGTTTAGGTTTTCATGCGTACAGCGTATTCTAGAAATCTAGTACGTGACAAACTGTGTGCAGTCGTGACTGCTGTTTTGAATTGTTTATAATGTGCGCCCTCTCTTGTTCAGTAATCATGAAAATAACCTGATGCTGTGTATAATAATGAGGGCTAGTATTATATAATAGGTACTAAGCAACTCTTAAAGAAGCTGTCCAAAGTTGTCAACATTTTCAAGGTAGTAACTGAGAGTACTGCTTTTCAAGACCCCTCTCTCCTCGAAGTAGTACTTATCATCATTATATTTTACGACTCAATTGATATCGATGAATGTGACCATGTACATGTCCATGGGGTCGACATTAACTTGAATTAATTTTATGGTAGCCCACAGGACTAGTAATGTACAAATTTTACTAGTCCCTCTAATTTTTTAGCAGTCCTGAAACATTGGAGACACACTGTCGTAAATGTCCCGTATTACAGTGTATGAGAAAACCCCAGAGCTTTGGGTTTTCATAAGTTAATGACCCTTCAACTCGCACCTTTACGCCATGGCTGGTTGGGGCATAGGTTAAGCGGATTTAGTTTGAATCCCTATAATCCAATTTCTAATAGGAATTTATCAATATTCTAATGAAAACAAAAAATTTCGGAAATTGCCGGTAAATCACGAGCAATCTTTAATTAATAAATGCTAGGTTAAATAATATCTACGCAGGACATCAATAATCATGAGTTTAAAGGAACAATATCCTCAAGATCAACAGGGCATGGAATCGGAGTGCCAGATTTAGATTAACTCGGTGACTGAAAATAATACCCCACATGATAAGGTCATTATATTGCTGCTGCATGTATGAGTCAGTATATAATTTTCAGTCACTGTGTTCATCTTAAACTAGGACACCGATTCCATGCCCTGTTGAAAGTCTGCTCTGATCGTGACTACACTACCCCTTTAAAGGGATAATATCGTCTCGATCAGAGCAGACTTCATAATTATTCCAAGCTACCATATGTCGATCATTCATGCAGACTGTCTAGTTGTATTCTCTTGTATCAACATTTTTGTGCTCAATATTATTTAATAGTCCCATCATAAAGTCAGAATTTTTTTTTACCATTTTTTTTTTTTTTCCATTTAAAAAAAATATATATTATACAAATTGTTACAGAGTTGCAGGTATTTGTATAGAATAAATAAGCAAAGTATATACAAAATAATTACCTTGTAATATGCAAAAAAAAAAAAAAAAAAAAAAAAAAAAAAAAGTAACACATTTCGTCTCTAATTTGCCATAGTCATCAATCCCGAATTAACTTGGCATAGTAACCAATGCGGTATTGGTCACTTTGCCAAAGTGCATAATAGCCAGTTAGAGCATTCGTCATTTGAATGCATGCTCTATCTCCAAAACTATAAGGAATACATGCATGTGGATTAGATACAATGGTAGGTCTCTTCCTGAATGTATTAATGGGCGGGAAAACTTAAAATTGAAAAAAGTCGGATTGGTCACTATGGCAAATTAGGGACAATTTTACCGATGGAGACTGAATTTTTTCTCTTGTATTCGAATTGTTTGGCTCAATAATATCATGATTACAAAGCAAACAAGACTGTTGAGTAGGATATGAAAATATATCCCCACAGGGTGTCCCAAAAATGTACATATTTTTGGTAATTATTTAGAAACTACTATTTTTATTTCATTTTTTTCACAAGCCCATTGGACTATCCAAATCCCAGCAGCTAGTAGTCCTGCTGCTATAACCACTGGCCTTGGGCTAGCGGACTAACGTTAATAATTTGAACCCCTGAATAGTACCCCCTAAAACGAGTAGGCCTGCTATTCGCATGATAAAAAAGTACTTTTATCGTCACCGTTTTCACGAACAGCCACTAATGTTAAAATGACAAATTATTGATTAATACAGGAATGGGCGTATATCTCAATAATTGCATTTTGCGTTTTCACGAAGAGCCACACATCCCCAAAGATGCATGTAATACATTGCAACAGAAGGGCGTAAATGTTATGTAGGTCAAATCATTTTTGCGTTTTCACGAATGGGCGTATAAGGTCATCTCACTTTTAGGTTTCACGAAGAGACACATATCTTTGACTAATTACTATGGCAATTAGCCAATATTTTAAAAGAAATTAGTTAGTCAATAGAGAGGTTAAACTTTTACAGAATCATGTAAGGTGTTTTAAACTGCAAACCGTGGCTTTAGTATTGCAGATTTGCAGTTTTAAGCTAAGCACAGTGTAAAATGTAAATCTCAATCACGCCATTTGAGATATGTGGCTCTTCGGGAAAACGGTGACGTTATGAGCAATACTTTTTTACTGCTGTTTTTGGTACAAAATGAAGTGAATGCCTGCGATATGTATCTCTTTTTCGAATTTAATTTTCCCCCATTGTTTAAATATCAACATTTTAAAACACCTTCTAAAGTAGTACACGACCCCTCCCCCGGTATACGCTTTGTAATTATACCATGGGACCGACTGAGATCGGGTACTGGTCGTACCCAGCAGTACCTTTGCAGAATTGGTGCTGCTACTTCCGATCTTTGTGTGTGTGGAGCCACCCAGACTATAAGAACCACATCATCCAGGAATGCAATATCTTCGGACCCCCAAATGGCGCTGCTGGCCTGATGACTCTTGATGACAATACTATTAACTGGCTGTCCTCGGACCTGCCAGTTTAGATGATCGATGGTGTCCACACGAACGAACGAACGAACGAACGAACGAACGATGGAAATGTCAACTTTGGACGGCCTCTAAGGGAGCGTAATAATGTCCAGGCGCCTCATATCATAATCTATGATCGGCATTGTTTACTGTCCCTGTAGCACTAAATGCAGCACTAAATGCAGTCTATATGGTCCACGGGGTTCTACAATCTCGCCTCTAAAAAGCAGTAATGGGTTAGAGTTGCTGACTGACAAAGGCCAGATTCTCCAAAGGTGGAAAGAAAATTTTAGCACCTTGCTTAATCGCCCATCAACAGTCGAGTATCAGCTAGTAGTAGTTATGGACATGGCAATACCACAGACCATGATAGAGATGAAGGAGGCAATTAAAGCAACCAAGCGAGGTAAAGCCCCAGGCCCGGATGTAATCCCAGCAGAAATTTACCATTTTGGAGGCCAAACTCTCACCACCAATTTGCTGCACCTTTTTCAGTTATGCTGGGATGCAAGACAACTACCCCAGCATTTCAAAGATGTAAATGTCATCCCCATCTACAAGAGGAAGGGTGACCGAAGTGACTGTGGAAATTACAGATGAATCTCGCTCCTGTCAATTGCTGGTAAGATTCTTGCCAAGATTATTCTCAAACGCCTCCAAACACTAGCAGACCAGATCCTACCGAAAAGCCAGTGCGGCTTCAGAGCTAAAAGTTCAACAACGGATATGATTTTCACATTGCGGCAGTTGCAAGAGAAAGCCATGGAACAGAATCAGCCCCTTTTTGTAGTCTTTGTTGACTTCTCCAAGGAGTTTGACTCCGTAGACAGGTCAGCATTGTGGCATATTTTGGAGTGCTTCGGTTGTCCCAAAGCCTTCTGTTTGTGAACATTTTGTGTGTAGGATCGCTGTCTGACCCATTCGAGATCTCCCACGGAGTGAAACAGGGCTGTGTGCTCGCACCAACCCTGTTTTCCTTGTTTCTCTCTGTAGTTCTAAGGGTATACTGAACTGATCAACTTAGTTCCGGTGTCTTCATCAAGTCTCGGCATGACGGGAAGCTCTTTCCTGGCTATACTTCGAGCAAAATCAAAGGTGAGAGAGGTCTGTGTTAGAGAGCTGCTTTTCGCTGATGACTCTGCCTTTGTGGCTCACACCTTTGAGGACATTCAGTCATAAACCACTTTGCTGAAGCCTCCAAGACGTTTGGGCTCACCATTAACATCAATAAGACAGAGGTGCTCTATCAGCCAGCAACCTGGGAAACAACATACCGGTACTCAACCACCTCTATACAAAAATGCTACACAGCTTCAGCCAGTCTCTAAGTTCAAATATCTGGGAGTACAGTCACATCAGATCACAGCCTTGATGCCGAGATTTCTAATCGCATCTCAGCTGCAGCAAAAATATTCAGTGGCCTTAGAAAACGCGTTTGGTCGCAGCACGGTATCCTGACCAACACAAAGTGTACGGTCTACCGTGCTCTTGTTCTTGAACCACATTGCTGTACTCAGCTGAAACGTACACCCTTTACAGAAGACAGCATCCAGCTGTGACATCTGAGACAGATCCTGGGAATCTCCTGGAACATTTCAAAAGTCCTTCAGCGTGCCAACATGCCAAGTGTTGAGTCGATGCTCCTTACTGCCCAGCTGAGATGGGCTGGCCATGTTGTACTCCCTCAGGCTGTATTCTACGGGGAACTCTCTGAAGGAAAGCGGTGACTTGGTGGCCCAAAACTGAGATATAAGGACGTCTTAAAGGCGGCCAATAGAAAGAGAGAAAGAGAGAGAGAGAGAGGATAACCGGACATAATCAGTGGCGTATGGGGGTCGGGGAGGCCCGGCGCAAGTCGTGGGGGTGGGAGCGGTTTGGACGTGTACTCCAACCACCTACTAAGAATTTGGATCCCTTAAAAACATACGGGCCTGTAAAAATGTGCCTCAAATGCCCGTCCTGAAAAATACTGGTGACCCTCCCCCTCTCATTAAAAAAATATATATCGTCCATGTACGTAATTCGCCGCACTCGTGAAATGACGCACCTACTTTTGGCTTAGCATTTCTCAGAAAACTTACAAAATTATGGCGTATTACTGGTTGCATAAACTTATCTAAGTCGTGCTTGTTACAGAAATAAAAATTATAGTGAAATTGTATGATTTAATGGAAAGTTAGTGCTTGTGAAAGTGGAAAAAGTTGTTTAACCACTGATTTTACTAGATACAAATAGTAAGAGATTTACATGACCTCAATTTTTTTTCACGAACATCTGTGATTTTATTGTTCTATGCCGTCAACAAGCTGTTGTCTGTGGAAACCAAAATATATGAATGCTTTGCATTTGCAATGATTTTTTAAAGAAATACTGATCCTCAAAATGGACACATTCCTTATAGAAGAAGCGAACAAAGACTGCTTAATTTGTTGGTGTTTATTTCGTCGGCAGTGGAAAATTATTGAGAAAATGAAACATTAATATCATGGTTATGAAAAGAAATCTTTTATTTGACAAAATGTTAACAGCATTTTTACACATTTTAAAGTTTTAAAGTACTTTTTGCAAAAATGTTAACCACCTTCCATTTTATTGGTCTTTCAAGAATATTGATTAAAAGTTTTGAGAGCTTCTCCAAATTATACCATTTTATTTTAAAAATTGAAAACAATATTTTTATTTTCAAGATTAAAAACAATTTTACAACCATCTGGAATAAGATGAAGCATGATTCAACTGTTTTTCTTCTTGGGTACATTTTCTGTGCCCCCATAAACTTTAACAGTTTGGGGGTGAGTCATTATACCAACATCAATTCTCTGATGACTACAATTCTGTGCGTCTCAAAAAACGGCGCTCAAGACGTCTACGCGTATGATCATGCATTGAAATTCCGCATTTTACAAGAGAATCCTTCACTGAAACAAACTGAAACACCAAACTGCTAATTTCATTTGTAAGTTACCGTACAGTTGATTATATAACCTTAGGTGCGTCATTTAGGGTAAATTGAGAATATTATATGGATACGATGTTTATTCTGCTTGTTATTAAAAACGTCTTTAGAAGTGGTAACTTGGCATGCAATTGAGGCAAGTGAAATCTCTTTTTAAGTCACATGTTATTCTCAATTATATAGGCCTATGCCACAATAATTTTGCTTTCGGTCTGTTTCGAAATTCCACATTAGATTGAATACGAAGGTCGTTTTTTTCCCTATCGACATTTCTAAATGCATTTTCCCTATTTTTTCCCCGTTACGACACAACAATAAATGAGCTGAAACTTTCGAAGTTGACTACCCGGTTTTTTACTGATATATCTTTATTCACATGAAATAGGATAATATGAAAAGGCAGAATGAAAACTATTAGTCCTAAGCTGTCATTTTAAGGCCATTGGCGGATCCGGGGGGGGGGGGGGGGGCTAAGGGGGCTGTAGCCCCCCCAAAATCGTAAAAAAAAAAAAATTTAAAGGGAGAGAAAGATAGAGAGAGAGAGGGGAGGGGGAGGGGAGGGGAGGGGAGAATGCACTCCCATTCCCTCATTGTGCTTTGTTTTTCTCTCCCTTTGATTATTTCATTGTAATTTTTGTAGTACTGAAAAATAATTGTTTTTGATTCTCAGCCCCCCCTAAAAATGTTCTGGATCCGCCCATGAAGGCTGCCGTGTATTTCTTGTTGCTTGCTTTAATATATTATGAAATGTAGAAAACTTACACAACAAACGAAATTGACCCTTATACGATTTCATTAGAGTCCACATAAAATGATTTTATTCTAAAGATGTATTGCCTGTGTTTGGGCTGATTTGACGGTAAAAATAGATTTAAATATTGAATTGCTATTCTTGGGTTAAAGAAATTATAAGTTTTCATTTGAGACACTGAACGAAAAAAAAATCATCAAGGATTAGTACCAGTAAATTAAAAACTTAAATTAATAATAGGCGGGAAGCAGCGTTTTATTCCTCGGGTTGGAGTGGCCACACAATGACTGTATGTAACGGGCCGAGGGCATAGGCAGTCTTCCAATTGGCCAGCGTGGCTGTCGATCACAATCAAGGGCATGAGTTTACGATTATATAATTAAGAATTGATATCGATTATATACATAAGAAGCTTAAAAGAGGACATTATTGTAGTAGTTGGGCAGTTAATAAGAAAAGACTGGCACAGCTAGGTTTGTTCGAGTGTGACGAGTTTATTATTTCGTCACTGTCATTGTCCACCACGGCCATCTCCATAACAAACTCAGTGGTACAACTTTTAAAGATAAAAACAGAATTTGTAAAAAAAATAATAATAGTACTAAAATAAAATAACTAAATTGTCGAATTTAAAACTTACTTAGTTTAAAGTTTTGAGATGCTGGAATTTTCTAATAATTTCCTAAATTCCACGTTAAGATGTATTCAGTTAATCTGAACGCATTTTCACTATTTTCTCGTTAAAGACATAATGTAATAAACTCGAACTATCACATCTTGATCCAAAGAGATTTTAAGCATAATCGTAAAAACATGTTACACATTCTTTTCAACATTTTGTGGGATCGACTCTACAACGGGGTTTCTTTCTGCAACACAACATTTCTTCTTGCAACATCGGAATTTGAACCCCTCAAATGTAGGGCTGAAGGGCAGATAACGGCACCAGGTCCAACCACGGATAAACCTCATACCGAACGGGAAGTCGTAGCACTTAGGCAAGTGAGGAAAGATTTCATTGATATCGTGGTGAACGTATTTTTCCTCTGCGTGTTGAGATTCACGAGTTACTTCATCTTCGTCTTCCTTGTCGATATCCATTGTATGTTGCCGCCAGGCCAAGAATCCCCGCTCTTCATTGGTACCTAATAATTACAAGAAAAAACAGTCAGAAATCATATTCCACAACAATTCAAAAGTAAAAGGAAGTCAGTTGAGTTATCACCGATGAATAACTTTTTATATCTTAATTTAAATTAAATATTTCGAAAGTGCCCTAGGCCTATATGATAAAACATTGTTCCAAGCACACTTATTTTATTGTGCAATGATCTTTAATCACTCTATAACGTTTATGAATCCTTAAAAAGCACAACGCCAAGGCCATATTAATCGACCTCAAGGGAAGGGGGTGCCCTTTGAAATTAAGCACATTACGGGTTGAAACATTTTAAAAACGGTTTATGTGTACAATAATATGATGGTTATTAATATTCATCTGACCTGGGATAGTATTGTCGAGCAGGATTCCGAGCAATCCACCGATGAACATACCCGTAGTTAGCATAACCGTTAGGATTTGATCAACTTCAGTAGAACCTGCCCCACCAAGAAGAAAAAAACGATGTTTCACGACAAAATACCGATAAGACACATCAGTAGGCCTAGGTATAAGCAGGCATCCATGCAGTGTCTACGATAATTATTACAGATTTATAGTGACAATTTTATAGTTTTGCTTTATCCTTGTCAGCACTTGTGCAACTCTTAATATGTATATTACGTCAGATTGTCTAAAATATAAAATAACTAGAATAAATTAATTTAAAATGATTCTAAACACAAACATTTTTGTCCTTTCACACGGAGTTAACTTTGTAATAGGCCTATTTTTCAAACAGGAGAAACATTCTCGAACAATGTTTGCTTTCTATTAACCCCATTGTGTTTGTTCAACCACTGATTGTTTATTTTCCTGGGCGTCAACGAATATGGGCGTCAACGAATATGCATCAATGTAAAGGGAATGGAACGATACAAGAGAGGTTTATAGGCGTTATAATAATGAATTTTACATTTTTGTATTATGTACACCAAAAGGATATCTCAAAAACAGCATTTCTCATTCATTATATACTTGCCAGTCTTCAAGGTTCCTGGGTTTTCCTCAAAATAATGTGGCACAACAAGCCCCATAAAGATAGAGAATCCAGTAATAAAGAGATTACGGGATGAGTTGAGGTCGATAAACTGAAGGTTGGAGAGTCCTACGGCTGTTACCATACCTATATGATGCACAAAATGAGCAATGACATCCCAATGGCTAATCGAGGACTTTTTACCTACTTTGTTCGTTTGTTTTTCTGCCTCCATACTTTGATGACTTCAAATAAGCGAACCACGCTCATTTAATAAAGCACTGTTTAAAAATGATGAATCCATTAAAGGGGCAGCGTAATCCAATGGTCGCAAGTTGAAATCCGACTTCAATAAATTAAGTTGTTCTTCTCGTGATTATTTGAATCATGATTATACAACTGGTAACAGGGAAACAATTATTTGAGATACCACAGAGAAGATGAACTCACCGAAAGTTACGCAAAGGACGCCCCCAACAACTGGTTCCGGTATGGTTGCAAACAAGGCACTGAGTTTACTCAATAATCCCGTAGCTATCATGATACAACCTGCAGCTTGAACAACCACACGGCTGCCGACCTGGGAACAAGAAAAAACGTCAAAAACGATTCTCAACATTTCGCCCATAGGGTATTCTCCTCGCTATGTAATTACGCATTTAAAGAATAGAGGGACTGTGAAAGTATGTGCATTAAGGGGTCCGTTATAGGCCTGCTTTGCAGTATATCATTATTGCCAAATTTTAACATAAATATTGTAAAGGCTCAATGAGAGCTATGGCTACAATTGAATTCGTTTTGGGTTCATGCCTGTGTGTATCTGTCAAAATATCGCTCACTTATAAAATGAGAAACTTAAATGTCAACCGATAATGTTTTTGGTATTGTTTTGTTACTATAGTCATTGGCGGATCCAGGGGGGCTAAGGGGGCTGTAGCCCCCCCTAAAATCGTTTAAAAAAAATAAAAATAAAAAAAATAAAAAAAAATAAAAAAAATTAAAAAAAGAGAAAAAAGAGAGAGAGAGAGAGAGAGAGAGAGAGGGGGAGGGGAGGGGAGAACGCACTCCCATTCCCACAGTGTGCTTTGTTTTTCTCTCCCTTTGATTATTTCATTGTAATTTTTGTAGTACTGAAAAATAATTGTTTTTGATTCTCAGCCCCCCCCCCCTAAAAAATGTTCTGGATCCGCCCATGATAGTTGGTTTCAAATCAAACATACTGTGTATCCATACCTCCCTCTCGAAGGACTGGTCAACCAATGATGGGTAGGGGTGCATATATGTAATTACAAGATAGAGAATAATGATTTGTTCAGTCATAAGAAATCACTGTAGTTGACCCCGGTGTAAATGAATTTTGCATGCAGGACCTGTTCAGCGTACCTTAATACCTGCATGCATCCTGTCAGCGGCATTGCCAAGATTTTCAGACCACGCCCTCATTTTTTTAATGAATGCACCATAAAAAAAAATCACAAAAATCACAATAACTATAACAGCATCACACACACACATCTCCGGCCATGTATTATGGTGTAAACCTATTGTTCCCTTGTGTCACACTATACAGTTATGCGACCAACGACAGCGGATTCGATGTTCAACCACAGCGAAAACAGAGGTCACACACAATATTGGCCGGATGCAAATTAGAGGCAAAACGTGTAGGTCCTTTGACAAGCATGCGGGGACCACAGTTTGAAGGTGGTTTTTATACAATTGAAGGGTGCTGAATAAAATCAGCGGGGGTGACCCTCGCGAAAATGTCAGCATTTCGCGCAAATGGCCAAAATCCAATATGGAAAATTAGTAGAGGCAAAACGTGTAGGTCCTGTGACAAGTATGCGGGGACCAAGGTTTGCAGGTTGTTTCTATACAATTGAAGGATGCTGAATAAAATGAGCGGGGGTGACCCTCGCGAAAATGTCAGCATTTCGCGCAAACGGCCAAAATCCAACATGGCCGCTATTTGCACATAAAATGGCCTATCGGGGCAAGGGGCTGTCTCAGGAAGGTAAATATTTCTGTCTTTTTGTTGGTATCTAAGGTAAAATTCTCGAAATCTTAAGTCAAACAAACTTTAGGTTCATTTGTCCAAAACCAAGATAGCTGCCAACAATCCAAGATGGCTGCCATTTCTACATGAACAGTAAAATGTGACAGGAAGCATTTTTTTATTTTTTGTTTGTTTGTGTTTTTTGTCTGGATGTTACTTGAGGCAATTCTTGCAATCAATTTGAATACCCACTGTCCCCATCCAATGCTGCAGCTTACAGCTCAATGGCGGCAAAATAGTGGCAAATCAGCACCCTTGTGCTATTCCCATGCCTATAAGTACCTGTATCAGCTACAAAAGAGTGGCTTCTAGCACAGCTGTACTGTCCAAACATGCTATTGGGCGCATATCAGCAACCAAAGACTCTGTGGCAACCAGAACCGGCACACCATTTTGTGCCATTTAAATTCCAGTTAAAGTGGCAAATCAGCACAACTGATTGTGCAGTTCCAATGCCTTTAAGGACCCATGAATAACAAAACAGTAGCAAAACTACACCATTGTGCCATACAAATGCATTTCAGGGACCCATATCAGCAACCAAAAGTGGCAAATCAGCACAACAACAGTGCTGTTCATAATAAAGCTATAATAAGAGCGGCAAAACTGACACATTGTGCCATGCAATACCATTATAAGGACCCATATCAGCAACTAAAATAAAGAATGGCAAATCAGCACAACTGTGCTGTCCCGGTGTTGTTAATGACTCCATATAACAGCAACCAGAAAGTGGCATATGTCCCATATTCGCAACCAAAGAGTCAGCGGTGGTGGTTTTTGAAAGGGGGGGGGGGGGGAGGGTCCAAACGTAATAGCGAGCGGAGCGAGCCAGCAACCAAAGCGAGCTCACAGCGTTTTGGGAGGCTCTGTGTGAGCATTAATTTGAACCAGTTCAGCTTAAAATGTGATTTTATGAGTCTATTTTGGAAATTGATTTCTCAATCTTAACCAGTGTGCAAAACCACCTCACAGCGTGGGGTCTTGGGCCCGCTTAAGGGCCCGGGGGAAATTGTGCATTCAAGAGGCTCTGTGTGAGCATTTGTGAACTATTTCAGTTTGTAAAATGTGATTTTATTGAGTCTATTTTGCAGATGTGATAGTAAAATCTTTCTCATTATATTCTGTAGACGAAGCCAAATCAATATTTAGGTTAGACTGCAGTTTCAACAACAAATGCATAATAGGCCCTACACGATGACGACTTTATTTGGGAGTGAGTGCCGACATATATCGGATTGTCCAAGTTATCTTATTTTTATTTTCGGTAATATATTTACCATAGATGTCACACTAACACATGTCGTAGATGTTATCATAATTGATTTTTAAGGTTTTTCAAAAGAGTTTAGTGCATTTAGTTACGGTGAATTGGTGTGGGATATTAGAGAGCGACACATTATTGTTTTATTATTTAAATGTTATTCTAGCAATATATTGGCTGCAGGCCGAAATGTGGATTTATATTGCTAATGGAATCAGGCGAGAGTAAAGTACAAATCCACAATCGCGTGGGGTCATGAAAATTATAAAGTGTTTTTATCTTTGGTCAGGTTTTTTTTCTTTATTATTTTGCACGGTTGAAAATGTACGCAAAAATATGTAAATTTCAAAGGATGATTTCAAATTCAAATAACCGCCCCTAAACGTTGTCCTAACCCTCCCCCAGGCCACCCAACATCAACCTGAGCAAAACAAATAAAAAATCGAAACATTAATTTGTATAAAAAACGGAAACATTATTATTACCAAAACAAATTAGAAATTTCAAACCATTTTCGAGTAATATTGGGAATTTTTTTGAATATTTGAGTTAAACAAAAATACTCATGTACAAAGGTGGTTCTAAAGTTCTAAAGTGGGGGGGGGGGGAGTTCCCCCTTGCCTTCCCCCTTCGCTTCCGCCGCTGGTATGAGGAGTGGAAAATCAGCAATATTGTCCTGTTCCAATGCCATAATAATTGTGTCATCTCAATGCTGTTGCACCTATTTCTACAACCAAAACAGTCGCAAATCAGCACAATTGTGCCACTCCAATGCCATTAATACAGAAGAAGGGGAATCCCGGTACTGCCACCAAAATGAACAATGTAGGAAAATTCTCTGCATTATAAATGTATAGGTAATAGTTTCAAAGAAAATTGACTTCATGTGGTATTCACAGTTGCGGGTCTCAGGTGGCTTGATTCTCAAGTTAAAAATAAACTACTTGGCATTACACGAAGTCATGAATGTGGATATTGCCACCAAAATGGATTTCTTATGGTAGTATTCCCAGCTTGAGTTATAAAGAACATTTGGTCTCAAGTGCCAGCATTTTTAAATCTAAGATGGCAGCTACCCATAGTTACTGCTAGATTATCGATTTCAGATTTGTTGAACTCAATCCTTGGCTTTAAAAAAAATTGGTGATTGCCACCTAAATGGACTTCAAATAGTATACACCCTTATCGGGTTATTTAGCAAATTAGAAACAAAATGGTCATTTTGAAATCCTAAATAGCCACCATACGGCTGTTAAATAAATCAAGGAATTTTTCCTCAGTGTGGTAAAATTACAGTATAAAAGTACAAAACTTAAATCATTAGCTAAAAATAAAACAATTACATAACCTATTCTGCACTTTAGCTATAATGTGCTTTGTAGAATAACACTATCGGCCATTTTGAATTTGGTAGCAGCCAACATGGTTAATTTTATTGGGCAGCCATTTTGGATTTTGAAGTTAATGTGAATCTTAAGATGGAAAAACAACCCAAAACAAAGAAATTACCAGGTGTTGTGTATGTGTCATTCTGATGCCATTTCATGTATGATTGGTGGCCATATTGGATTTATGCTTTTGGCAGCCATCTTGGATTGTATTGCAGCTTTTGTGAGCCATCGCTTCATCGCTTTCCAAATTACAAGAATTAGCTCAAGTAAGATCCAAACTAACAAAAACAGCTGCTTCCTGTCACATTTTATTGTTCAAATAGGTAAATTCATGTATAAATGGCGGCCAATCTTGGATTTTTGGCAGCCATCTTGGTTTTTGGACAGTATTATATGAATCTAAAGTTTGTTTGACTTTTGAGAAATTGACCTTAGCCTCTTGCCCCGATAGGCCAATTTATGTGCACATGGCGGCCATATTGGACTTTGGCCGTTTGCGCGAACTGCTGACATTTTCGCGAGGGTCATCCCCGCTCATTTTATTCAGCATCTTTCAATTATATATAAACCACCTTCAAACCTTGGTCCCTGCATACTTGTCACGGGACCTACATGTACATGTTTACCTCTACTACATTCATCCTCATGCACAATACACTGTGTGATACGGTCAGACGATCAGACTTGCATGACTCGTGACTCGTGACTCGGACTTGGACTCGGACTCGAGGAAACAATTTCTTAGTGCAGATGTGATAGTAATATTTTCCCCATATGTTCCTGTAGACGAAGCCAAATCAATATTTAGGGTAGAGTGAGGATGGGAGATGAATATGCGAATTCCTCCAAATTCAAAATTAGGGCTGACATATGTCGGATTGTTGAAATTATCTTTTGTTAAAATGCTGCTCATTTTTGTTTTTGGTAATATATCACCGTAGCATGTCGTAAATAAAAACACATGTCGTAAATATCTATTTTTAGGGCTTTTTCAAAAGAGTTTAATATCTGTGTTTATTGCATTTGGTTATGGTGAATTGGTTTGGGGACATTATAGAGCAACACATTATTGTTTTATTATTTAAATGTTATTCTAGCAATATATTGGCTGTAGGCCGAAATGTGGGAAAAAGATTTTGCTAAATCCATCGTGATTATTGGGAAATGGAATCAGGCGAAACAATGTACAACGGCGTGGGGTCATGAGAATTATAAAGTGTTCTTAACTTGGTCAGGGATTTTTCTTTATTATTATGCACAGTTGAAATATAAAATGTATGCAAAAAATATGTAAATTTCAAACGATGATGCCAAATTCCAATTCTAAACGTTGTCCTAATGCTCCCCAGGCCATCCAACAACCTCTACCTGAGCAAAACATAAATATATCATTCGGGTTCGAAACATTAATTTGTATAAAAAACGAAAACATTATTATTACGAAAGATTTGAGAAATTTCAAACCATTTTCGAATGATGTTGGGAAATTTTTGGAACATGAGATACTAGCCCATATATCTCAAGTATTTTTTCACTTAACTTTGAACCTTGACATATGTATAAGGTTTTCTTTTTTCGTTTGAATTTTGTAAGTGACTCATGACTCGGACTCGGACTCGATATTCGTGACTCATGACTCGGACTAGGACTCGACTCACATGACTTGGGACTCTGACTCGGACTCGGACTCGAGGTTTGAGGACTCTACTACAAGTCTGCGGACGATGTCATTTTGTTCAAACCTGAACCTTTGAAAACTTCAAATATTTAAAAGATCTGTCCTTGACCATTTCATAATGGGGAAACAAAAAGAGGAAGGACGGTACAATTTTTTGTCAAAATCGGTCTAATATGAGGTGGTAATTTAGGGGCGTCAATATGGGCCTTGAAAGGGTTAGTTATTAACCCTTGCGGCCCGCAATACCTTTTGTCAATTACAATTCTGCCCTAGGTTAAAAAAGGTTGGCCACTCATAGTTTACACCATAACAAACGTAAAACCCACACACATACAAACGGGAAGCTCATGCAACTGCACCCCTCGCCTGCATTTTGTCAAACATACTTTAGTAAGTCCAATAGCGCCGATGTTCTCGCTGTGTGACGTAGTTCCATTTCCTGTCCCCCAGGCTCCAGCCAATACGCATCCAATCCCTTCCATCAGGATACCCCTGTTGAAAGCATGCTCAGGAGGGGGTGGGGCACCAGACATCCTTGCACATGCGTAGTAGTCACCGATTGATTCGATGATGGAAGCAAGAACGCCAGCGACAATGCCCAGAACGCCCGACAGTGCCACGGTGGGCGTTCCCCACTGTCCTAAGAGACAATGTTTAGCATGAAAGATGGAAAGGTGATGGAAAGCATGAAAGGTGGAAATAACTCTTTAGAGTTGTAAAATTTGTTAGTTCTGAGAGGAACCGGTGGTTTACAACTCAACGTTTCGCTCCGTAAAACTCGTGTGTAAATGAAAACATACATTGACTACATAGGTTTATTTTTACACCCAAGCTTTTGCAGCGTACGCTCTGATCGTTTCAATTTTACGGCGATATGAAATATGAACTCTCAAAAGATGGGTCCATGCTAAAATTATGCCTCAGTGATGCTCCACCACAGCATAAAGGGATAGTAAATTTGGTTCCAATTAACAAATAAACATTTCCAGAAAATGACAGTAAAATAATGAACAACGCTTGAGAATTTTTACAAAGTGACTGAAAAAACCCCAGTCTAAATTGCAGTGTTCTTTACACCTTTTAACGCACAAAAGGCTTTCAGGCCTACTCAGTACCTGGATAAGGAAAGCGAAACCAAGGTGACTGTTCAAGCATCTCACTGTTGAGATCAGTACGGGCACGGTATCCATACTCGGCGGGGTCGTCAGGGAAGACACCAGTGACCGTAAATATGTAACAGAAGAGCCACGCTACGGCGATACTTAGAATTATCTACGCAAAATATCAATGATGATTTAATCATGACCAATGATTAGTATTAATTTGCGTAACCATAACCGACTAATGGGTACCACAGGTTTTTGGAATAAGAATTAAAGAAATATAACAACCATGATATGGCAATCAGTGTGAAAGGGACGACAATGTAATCCAGCCCATAAAGTAATATTGGTAATTGTCGTCAGCCGACCCATCGGATTATATTTATGTAATATCATGATTTATCCATCCATTTATGTATTAAACTATTATAATAAAATATATATATATAAATAAAAAATATATAAATAAAAATGTAATCCCATGATTAAATCCGTTTCATTAGGGGCCGGATTCCATTAAAGTCCGTGAAAATGTGAATCAAAATATACAACGTGTCATTCCCCGTGTTCCCCATTTGAAGAAAAGTTCTTTGACAAAATATCTCAGTTGCCCAATGTACGAAAGCCCATTAGTGCCATCGTCATTTTATTTTCGAGAGCAGTTATTTTTATTTTCGGGATCTTTACGAAACAAAGTTTTGGTCGCGGGCCTTGCCTTATTTTATGTACAACAACGATTACAGGCCTGATAGCGGAATGGCCCCGTTTCACAAAGGCCATAGGACGCGCAGTCTATTTTTTAGTAACTTTCGGTTTTACCGCTATTTATATTTTCCAGAGCAGTTATTTTTATTTTCAAGAGCAGTTATTTATATTTTCGAGAGCAGTTATTTTTATTTTCCAGAGCAGTTATTTTTTTTTTCCAGAGCAGTTATTTATATTTTCAAGAGCAGTTAGTTTTATTTTCGAGAGCAGTTATTTTTATTTTCCAGAGCAGTTATTATTTTTTTCCAGAGCAGTTATTTATATTTTCAAGAGCAGTTAGTTTTATTTTCGAGAGCAGTTATTTTTATTTTCGAGAGCAGTTATTTTTATTTTCAAGCAGCTTTATTTTTGTCTTTTTTGAAGCAGCTGTTCGATTTCCGGAAGCCATCATCATCTATGACTGCGGCGGCTTCGGACGCACGGATTCTACATTTGATCAGGCGTTACTTTAGTTTAGGACTTAATATAAATAACTACTCTCGAAAATAAAAAATAACTGCTCTGGAAAATATAAATAACTGCTCTCAATAAAATGACGATGGCACTAATGGGCTTTCGTACCAATGCTTTCATTTTCAGTGGCCCAATATACAGGGACAAGTTTGTAAAAAAAAAATAATAGAGTGCATGCATTATACAGTGTCGGCAATGTTCCCCATACGAAAACACGTGCTCCTATAAATTCAGCTTCACCCATTGAAATATCTTAGTTACGTCACTGATGTTTGTGAGATATCGGAGGAGGAGGAAATCTAGATTAGAAACTTCATTAGCAAAATAATATACTACTCAAAACAATTTAGGGAACACCGGATTTTTAACATCAAATAGGTTTGGGCCATGTGCAATGATGTCATGTACCAGCAATATTGACACAATGGCCGTGTTCAATCTGCCACACATGTCTAAATTCTTTGTTAACTCATCAATTCTGTGAAACATTGTGTTTATCTGAAATAAATGATCTTGCTTTAACTGAGATTATTCCGGTGTTCCCTAAATTGTTTTGAGTAGTATATATACAAAAGTGGCACTTACTGGAAACACTTTGAAGAGCTTTAACCTTTTTACATGGCACTTCTTTCGGGAATTATAGCTCAGAAATGGTAGTCCAACTTCAGGTAAGAATTGCGAGAACACGATGACAAGCACTATAGTCCTGATACAGAAAGGAAGGGGATTTTCATATGAAAATAATTAGCACCTTTAAACATATTCGTTATGTATGAGTTAATATCCCCGCATAATCAGATAACTGGCCCCTAATTCAGCCACCCAGCAATTTGGTAACTGGTAGATTTTGTAAACCTACTTTATAGCCAACAACCACAATGTATGTGCCTTTTTTCCATAATCACTCCACTGCCAATATTAATCACACTAATAAGCTAAAAAAGGAAGCCATAATTGCTAAACAAGTTCGACTGAAAAAGATATAACCTTGAGACTCCGGCAGTCCAATACAACATGTCCAACGCCGGGTTTCGCCATTAACGCATTGTGGTATTGGCACCACTACTCGCTTTCATAACTACTTCCTAATATATATTAACGAGGGGATGTTGTCTTGGGTCAAGACGTCTGTGGCTGCTTTGTTAGAAGGGCGTATTTTACATTATTCATGATTCTCAATGACGTCTAGGCTTAGCCAAAATGGGTCATGGCCCCTGCCTTGTGGATTATTTCAGTTCGCACACGGTCCGTTTGGTCGAATAATTTAGACAAATGCACTAAACTGCTTTAACCGCATAAAAGGGAGAATCACTTATAGGCCGAGGTGTAGCCCTAATAATTATGTACACACGAAATATTGCACTTTTATGAGGAACATTGCATAACCTACATAAAAGCAATGCCCCAATGCAAACCAGACTTTGCTGCTGCTGTTTTGTGGAGCGATAGTCCGATCAGCGTGATGGTTGGTGTAACAGTGAGTGGACCGATGAAATTCATCAGGATCCCCACGATACCAGTGGCTCCAATTAAGACCTGGACGCACGAGGCGACCATGATAGCACCTTGGATCTGTCCAATAGAAAAGAAAAAAACCCAATAAGAAGTCTGTTACATTCACATGATGTAGTTTTCAGTTCAATTCAATTTCACATTATTTTAATTCTATCCTCTCATGTGAATAATTGATTTGATTTTTTGCCCTTACACCGACGTATGTATGAAACACTGTATACTCATAGCCTGAAGATCTGACGCACGCTATGAGGCTCGTGAATTACCCTAGATACTACTGGCCCCGGCCGCCATGTTTTCCATGAGATTCAACTTTGACCTTGGTTGGTAACTAGCGCGCGAGCCTTGAAGATCAGCACGATGTATCAAATGAAATCCCTTGAATGGTACCCAGCCTGTCTTTTTATTTCAGCTTGCGAGCATAATCTGGTCTGTCTTAGCTTTATAGCAGTAATACGATTACGGAACGATTTTTTTAAATACGCCCTTTAGGCTCTGTAAGATCATTGCACAGAAAACACATGAAAAACCTTTTTTAAAGAAAGGAATTAATGATAGACTGGTCTACCCACGGTTGGTTTCTGTGGGATTTATCAATCGTTTTAACAAAAAGAAACGCATGCAGAGTCGGTTTGGTCGGAGTCAAAGGCCTCAACCCAATCAACACAACTGAGCAATAAACATGCAATAAACACATTAACGCAAATAAGAAAATCGCATTTTTCATGTACAATTTCGTGGTTTTGAAAAATTAAGTCGTTTTTAATAAATCAATTTTCAGTTTTTCCCAAAAAGGAGGCAATCCAAGTAAGGGATGGCAATTGGCACCCCTTATAAACCTCCTTCATAACAGAAAAGAGTTAAATTTGGTTGCTCCACAAACATTGGTTTTTCAAAATTAAAATGAATGTTTGTTGCCAAGAGTCTTGTGGATGTGAAATGGAAATGAGATTTGAGAATAAGGACAAAATAAGGACAAAATGTCTCCAATTGTGTTACATGTAGGGAATTTGGATTTTCGATTTCCAATAACCATTGCTTGAACAACAACGTCACCAAAAACACGCCTGAGTGTATAAGTCTGTAAAATTGTCTGCCTACCTCTGTGATCCTCGATAGCCATTCGCTTTCAGACGCTTCTCTCTCCTCTTCTGATTAATTCAACACAGTCATGTAAAAGAACACATTACAAAATGTTCAAAGAACATTAACAATTAAGATGGCTCAATGAAAACTGTAAAGCAGCATTTAAACAGTTATACGTTTCTGTGTAGTTTTTAATCAAACTATCTAGTTAACTATGTCTGTCTTCTTAAAACAGAATAACAGCATGGTTGACAGCGGCGTAGCCAGGACATTTTCAGTGGGGGGGGGGGGGGGGCACAGGGGCATTGGGGGTATGGGTTTTTTCCTTTTTTTTTTTTTTTTTTTTTTGGGGGGCACTATCGGGATTTTTCGTGGGGGGCACCTGGGGGCACTGGAAATTTGTGGGGGGAACGTGCCCCCCAGGCCCCCCGTGGCTACGCCGCTGATGGTTGAATGTTGGTGTAGTTGTATCATTGGTAGTGGCGTATATTGGTAGGATTTTTTTCTGGGGGGCAGAGACAAACAAGATTTCCGACTTAACGCAAATTGGACTGGGTTTTTCTAAACTGACAAGCGAAAGGGTTATGATTCACTAGGAATGTTTTCTTTTTCAAAATATTTTTTGCGACAATAGGTAATTAAAGATACATCGCCTGTGTTTGGGCCGATTTGACGGTAAATAGATTTAAAGGTTGTCAAGGATTAGTACCAGTAAATTAAAAACTCAAATTAATAAAATGCTGGCCAACTGATTTAATCAGGTTGCATGTGACCACACAATTTATTGTACGTAACGAAACATCGCTTTTATTTACATCAGTTTCCGACATCCGAATTTCATAAAAAGATTATCTTTAAAAATTCGTTCGCTTTTTAAATTCCATTTTGTGCGTTTCTTGAACCAAACACGGGTGATATATCTTTAATATATTATATATATATTTTGTATGAAGAGGCTTTGTGGGCTGCATTAAATCCCTTAGAGGGCCGCATGCGGCCCGAGGTTGGCCACCCCTGCCATAGGTAATCACGTTTTTCTTTTTACGACAAAAAAGAAAAGAAAAATGAAAATATGTTCTTTTTATGTGTACACAAAAAATGAAACGACTGAAACTTTCTCTATATATGCTGTTCTCTTTTTAAGAAGTTATGAAATTTCTGAAGCTCCTTTCAGGATGCACGTCATGAAGATAAGTTCGCATATGAACCCGTATGCCGTGGACGTTATACAAATGCCTGGCCATCATTGGTCGGGGAAGTTCTTGCCTGCGAACTATTTAAATTAATGCTGTATGATTTTTTTACGGGGGAGTAAGGTCCGAAATCCTATTTTAATATTCTTTATACATATATTTTTTAGCTTATTAACCCTCGTAGGCATTAATTAGTATAATTAACACTAACACAGTAGTGGATATATTGCTGCACACATACTGTAATGGTGACATAGAATGACTAAAAAATAATACAGGGTTTGCCCATGACGTTTTCAGGTTTGTTTCACTATTTACAAGTATATTTGGGCCCTAATATTAAAAAAAAAAAAATTTGTGGGTGGGGGGTGGACGATGGGGAAGGAAGCGCACATACTGTACAAATTATTCTAGTAACAGATGCTTTATTTACATCATTTACATGTAGCTCTCACTTACATCAATAACATCCACACAACTTTAGTTACATAAAAGCTGCTCTACAACCAACCAGTGGCGCAGCAATCATCAACAGTGCTGCAATCTGTGTGTATTTGCAAACTTGTGTGTGGCTTTCAATACACCCACACGCTATGCTATTCTTATGTACACTGCAATACACACACACACACACACACGGTTAGTGTATGCAGACAGAACATTATGTGAGATTTCACATGTAACCTGATACACCTTCAACTCCAGCACTCTGCTACTACATAGAGTGGGTCAAAGGTGACAAAGTCAAGTCGTGTCTGCATGGTTTCTTGGTCGAGTATTAAGGGGCAGTGCCAAAAAAAGCACTTTTCGAGAACTGGAGTACACACAAACGGGCAGTTTTACTATAGTAGGCCCAGGCCGATGAATTTGGCTGTATCTAGCGAATTTAAATTCCAACTAAAGTAATATGTATTTTTTCTCCTCATTGCTTATTATGTTTATTTTCTCCCAAAAGCCCAAATATCCGAAATTTTGCGGCCTCCCCTGCCCCCCCCCCCTTAACTACGCTACTGATTCTAACAATTTATGGCGTATATGGATTTCGGGAAAAGGTGAAATTTTTAATTTGAGTACATAATCTTAGGTCCATATAGTGAGTCTGGGCCACTTTTTACAAACAAATTTAAGGCCTATCCATTTTTAATACTGCTCCGATCAGTAATAGCTATAGCTTTTGACATACATTTTGGAAATAAAGATTTTTTTCGTGTACAGAAAATCATACTTATTATTTCTAATGTCTACGATTTTTTTTTCCATAATCAGGTTCCATTCGCTATAGAAATCTGTTTGTTTATCTGTTTAGTATGTGAGTTGTCTGACTGTCAGTCCAACTGTTCGGTTTTACCTGTTGTTGCAGGGGGACATTCACCTCTGAGATTGAGAATCGCAATGGTTGGGACAACAAAGGCAAACGTTGCACCCTGAATGATTGGCAGTCTGTTAAGGAAAATTGAAACGCTTTATTAGTAAGCAAACGGAGTTGGTGTGAGGCCCACATGCAAGTTACACATATTGATAAAGCAAATATACCTGCAAAAACAATTTAAAAAAAAATACAAAATAGAATAAATATTTAAAAAATAATGCTTTTAAGGCTCAATCTTTTTTCAAATGTGACATTTAAATGAATACAATGACTGAAAATAATAAATAAGATCATTATTACCATGGCTGTTGCATTTATATGGTTATTATGAAGCCACTGGCTCATGCAGAAGCCACGGTAATATGATCTTATCGTGCCCGGTTTTCTAGGCCAGCGCGTGCTCGTTAGGTATTATTTTCAGTCACTGAGTTCATCTAAAACTAGGATACCGATTCCATGCCCTTGTCCATGCTCCGATTGTGACGATACTTGTTCGATACTGGGCCCAATCAGTTTAATTTAAGTTAATAATTAACGCTTACCTTACTCCAAATGTACTTTGTAGGATGGTTATCAACCCAGTGACAACAAACAGGGTACCAATCAGCTCTCCCTTAATACCAGCATCATGATCAATGCAAAGATGTTGAGACAGAATGAACACAGTGGAAACATTACCGCCAAAACTCGTCATGAAGTGCTACAGTTGGAAAAATAATGATGCAGCCATATTGTATGTCTCGAACGATTGCGTCACTGACTTGTACATAAAGATGAGTGTAATGATATTTTTCAAAAAGGTTAAAGGGACGGTATTCAATATTGGAAATATTAAAACCGCTCACTCGAGAAAAAACACATTGTACCCCAAAGAGACAAGAGTGTAAATGCATGAAGATTTGTCGTATCTATTTATAATAATAAGTTCAAATTACAGCACCTCAGACAAAATTATATCAAGATTGATACCCTCGATTTTTTTGTTGTAATTTTGGGGTAACTAATTCGGGGTAGGACTAAAATGTCGACTTCTTTGCATTTCCTTTGTAGTTTGTTTATAGGAATAATAATTGCGGTATAAGCACCATGTAGCAATCTTTTAAGAGCTATATATAATAAGTTTGTTGGTTTTGAGAAGAACTGGTTGGTCTGTGTTATCTCACCATCGTTTCTTCTCAGTTCTTACAATACATGATGCTACCGCAATCCTTATTCCCCGACTGTACTTCCACCATGTAAAGCTTAATCAAATCCTACTTAAAGGTCCTATGAAATACGTGTTTTTTCCATTGTATACAATAAAGTATGCCTACTGGAACATATATTTGTCATTTGTAAATTTTCCCCCTCACGTTTATACCATACAAATATTAATTTTTAAATTTAGGGGGTGCTTTTCGACACGCCCATACCCCCTCATTAACATAAAATTCGTGACGTACAAGGAGGCGATCCGCGATCCAAGGCACTTGCCCAAGTATGTGTCGTATACAGCGCACCACTTATGTAGTGCACACTTCGAGCAGACATGCTTTGAACGATCCCTTCACAGCCAGTTCGGTATGGCTTATATTAAGGCCATGCTGCTACCAGATGCAATTCCAACGATATTCCCGCTAAGTAAGAAGGCTGTGAAGGCTCCAACGAAGAAGAGAGGTGTTTTTTTAAAGCGAGAAAGACTCAGGGTAAGTGGCCATTTAGTAATACTCCCATGCATAACCCAGTCCACTTCCGTGCAAAACGACATGTTCACACCATGCTCACCGTCGTTTCAGTGTCAGTCACGGCATGAAAACATGCCGTAATTTTCCGCATTAATAAAAACATCGTGTCTGATTTTACATCCTGGCAAGACAAACATAAAACATTAAACCTTTCTCATTATATGCCTGCGCTTGTTTTGAGTTTTTTTAAATGATCAGAACTTTGACTCAACTGTTTCTGTTATTTCATAAAATAACACCGTAATGTTAGCATTGCCTTCAGTGTGTGTTCCGACCGCATGATGGGGGCTTGCGCTGCGTTTCACGGATAACTCTCCTCTCTTTCGGACATGTTTTTCGCGTGTTACTGCTAGCTTTTCGTAGAGTAATTCTCCCATGCTTCTGGCCTAAAATGCGTCTGTGTGTGCATGACAACGCTAAGCGTGCATTGTACCGTGACGGGGACAACTCGACCCTCTATAATTATTAGACTGTTATCCGATCAAAGTCTGGCACCAAACCATACCGCCTAGCTCAGCGAGTGAATTCTCTGCCTTTGTGTACGTCACGAACGTTTCGTTAAAACTTCGAAAATTCGGGGGGTCAATTTTTGATTATTAGATAAACAATTAATAATCCACTTGACACAAAAAAAACATTTAAAATTGTTTTTAATTCATACCAATCAATAAAACAGCACCAAAAAATTAAGTTTGGTAAATACACTCTTCACAGGACCTTTAATTATTAATATGTATTCACACGTCATGTTTCGCAAGCGGTGGAAATAAATAAGTTGATCAAGGGCATTGCAGCACCAAGTAAGTTTCGCACTAAATTGTTTTTGAAGAAACGGTAGTGTAGTAATGCCAGATGCATGCCTTTGAGAAATGCTCTAGGCCTAATACTTGTAGTAATATGGTCGAAACGTAAAGCCTCTAACTAATTTAGAAATAACGTGGGATGACGTAAGAATTGTACATTTTGTTGCATTTGTGACCTTATACCAGAAGGCATAGGCCTACACTAAATTAGACAAAACAACATTAAACAAACAAAACTAAAAAAAACTGTGATCAACCTGGCCATTCTGTATGATGACAAAGGTCAAGAACGTGTGATCAATTATAATTCGAGTCGGCCCTCGGTTAAAAAAGGTTGGCCACCCCTGCCCTATGTGAACACCATTGATATTTTTTTTAATTTAAAACATTTTTTTTAACAAATCGGCTTTAAAAGTGTTCGGTGTCAGATGTTTTATTTAGTTATTTATTGTTATTAATTATTATTATTTTAGGCCTATTATTATTATTATTATTATTATATACTATAGGTTTTCCCGGTCAATTTCGGCAATAAGCAGCGAATTTCGCTTTCATACGTTCATAATAAAGCGATTTTGCCTCTCGATTTTGCGATTTTGTTAGTGTGTTTCGAATTAAGAATTCAAGCATTCAATTTGATTTTCAGGCTATGCGAATTCATGTGGCATTATATCCAATTTAGCATATACGTCGTTCTTTTTAGTAATGCACATTCTTCATTCAATTTAGCAGCGTTAGTTCGACTGGAGACTTTCACTAAAATATTACTTTTATTTTCGTATAACGGCAATCAATTTCGCAAAATGAGAATTAAAAAAAACTAAAAAACACGAGAAACAAATGCAAAAAAGACAACAGAATACGTTTCATGTGTTTACTTTATTTCAAAATTAATTTTGTTTTCTTTATTCATGTGCGTTTCTCGTACACTGTATATAGGACCAATCGGTCTTACTTTGTTTTGTTTATTCTCTGATTAGAATGTTTATTAGTTTTCTGACCTGGGCCTAATTCTGTAATGTAATGCAACCTACCTACCCACCCACCCACCCACCTATATTTCTGGGGCTATTACAATAGCTAGGCTTACGGGTTTCGTGCATATTATCTAATCTCACCTGGAGTCCAAGCAGAATAGTTGTATACCACGGAGGCATATCCTCAATACCGAACACCAGACCATGGTTTGGACCGCTAGTTTTGATCTGAACTTCGGGCTTGGTGTTAGATGAAATAGCTTCATCACCAGTACCTTTCGTATCCGTTGTGTAATCATTAATATCTTGTGTAAAGCTGTTCAAAGTGCACTCTTCAAGTTCAATATCGTTTGTGGCGGTCATTGTGATTTAGTAGATATATTTTATCTTCTAAATAGTCAGAGAAAAACCTGAAGATAAAAACGAATAAAATAAAAAAAATCTATATATATCGTGCTGAACTTTGATGAATTGAATACACGAAATTAATGTCAAGAAAGAACTGAGCCTATACAATCTAACAAGTTTACACCATTGCTCAGAATGTTGGTAGGCCTATATATTTAATTCCATTTTAAATGTTTTTCTAACCAAACATTGCGTGGAAGCAATCCCGCGGCACATTCCATTGGATGAATCATGTCGGCCTATTGGAGCTTATAGGTGAATAGCTATAGGCCTACACACAAGAAAACTATTTATTTTCTCAGACCCCATGTCTCAAAAACATGGTCCACATTAACAAAACATATTAGTCTAGTAACCTATAGTCTCTTGGGAATACATGGTTTTGTTTTTATTCAAAATTCATTATCCTTCTTACCTAACAAAGCGGGAACAGGGACTGCATCCACAAGCACACAGTTATATCGACTTTCTTGAAGCTGATGGGGTCAGCTACCACAACGAACACCTTGAATTGTGTGACGGAACAGTATACAAATAACGAATGAAAAAATGTTCCATTCAACGAGGCGAAATCCAAGTAGATCTTTGTCATTTGATTGGAGGATAAAATTATAAGAATAAACAAAATATAAAAGATTGTTTTCTGGCATAAACTACTTTATTTTTCGGCTCATGACGCACGGTTTGCTCGAACGGTTGTGTCTTGTCAAAAGAGTAGGGTGTTTTGTACTGCTGTATATATAACGCATGATGTGGTCTAGCGTGCAGTAGATCAAATGGGATAGAACAAAAATGCATGGTGAATGGAACCAAAATGCTCAGTTTATGACGTAGGCCAAGTAATGGTTTGACAAGGATCTACTTGGGTGTTATATAATGCGGACTGTTGGACTAGTATTCTTGGTTCTAGACGTTTCTCGTAATATAGGGGCGCACTGTGACAAATTCATGCGCTGAGCTGTGTTCATCATAATTTGTATGCCCTCAATTTTTCTGAAAAACAAAATTTAAGGTCCATACATTAATTGAGGGATTGTGTAAAAATGGTCCAATATCATGACCTGGGGTCCTTGACTTCCAACTTGGAGTATTTTGGATACACTAGGCTGAAAAAGTGGTCCTAATTTGCTTCCAAGCGTAGGGCCCTTTTCCAAAATAGATGCTTTTCATTGGGCGTTTTCACTAGTGAGGGTGGTTTCCATTGGGATGGGAATAACTGCCATTTGGACTATCCACATTCAATTGAAAATTGAGTATACAGCTCAATTGCTGCCATTACAGCGCATATAGGGCTAATCAACCAACTCTGCCCTCACAGGTACCCATTTAACCCCTGGGTGGAGAGAAGCAATTATGGTTAAATGTCTTGCTCAAGTGTCACAGCCGGGATTCGAACCCACATTCTGCTGCTAACACCAGAACTTGAGTCCGGTAAGCTAGACCGCTCGGCCACGACACTCCACGACACATTTATATACTTAGGTTAGTAAATGTACAGACATCATATAATCTAAAAGGATTGCTTGCTGGCAAAATTGGGCAGTGACACTGACATAAGTTATTATCTATGACCTTAGTTGGGCAAGTTTGTTTTTAATATTGTTCACCATGCACCCACTACTGCACTAGTATTACTGTAGGGCCTATATCAAGAAATTTCCATGGGAGTTGGGAACATTGTGTTTGACATGCCTGGGACTTGTTATCATCATAAACATCATGAAATATTAACCCACTGGTTACTGTCATAGAACTGTAGTTTGTACAATCACGATGATATAATAGTAAGATTAAGAGAAAGAGAATACAAAGTTGTGTAACCCCTGAACCTAGCTTAAAATAAAATAGTGGGATATGGGATTTATTATTTGAATGTTTTTAAGAGATGGTGTGTGGTTGGTTAAAACAGTTGATATTTAAGCACATTTTTGAATAATTTGTTACAATATTATCTTTCACTTTCTATAAATAAATTGTGTAATAATACATTTGTTATTTCACACATAATTAATTATAAATGTATTTCAAATCTGTTTTAGGTAATAGCTACATCTACAAGCAACCCCAAAGATCTAGTGATCAGGATTCTCCACCGAGCTACTTAAGCCCCTCCTGCACCGGCATTCTCCCAAAAGCATATGGATCGAAATTTTGAGTTAACCAAAGGTTCTTCTCAGAACCCTTACTACTCAAAAGAGACTATTTCAATATATGTCATCGCAAATATTACTATATCTAAAGATGATGCCTCACATCTACTAGCAGAACTTGTTCAAGAGTATTAGATCTACTGTATCATTTACAGAAATACATTTTGGCATTATACAATCCAAAATCCCTGCTAAGCCATGAAATATGTTGAATGTATAAATATATTTTTGTACTATATTATAAATAGAGAATTGGCTGTTGCAAACTGCTTACCGACCCAAAGGACTCGTAGTGTATAAATGCAAAATAGTAGTTACTGGCCTTACATCTCGAACCTAGCGGGTTCTTTCTCTGAGAAAGAACTTGCTAGGTTCAAAACATAACTGAGGCCAATAACTACTATTTTACATTTATACTATTTTATTAATTAATTCTTTTCTAGAAGAATGTTAAAAGCAAATATAAATTTTATTATTCCAGGATAAAATAAGGTAATTGAAAGGTTGTCATGGAATAGTATGCTAAAATTTCAAAAGGTAAACATAAGAAAGTAATTATTGTTGAAGTGATGTTCTCTTCATTGCTTCCCTATTATTGTGGTTTAAACAAAATATACTGGTGCCCCACTAACGGTATTTAGGTAATCTGCACAAGAAGACGGGATGCCATGTCGTTTCACAAAAACAAATATTCAGGGGGCATGTACACGGGGCGTTAACGCTCTCAAATGATTTGTTTGAGTATTCTTTCCTTGTTTCCCGGCGGATCCAGGATTTTAAGAAAGGGGGGGGGGGCGCAAACTTTGAGGGCTAATTTCAAAGTTGAAAAATGCGAGTGCGTAACGCGAGGCCCTATACAAGGTATTTATTATTATTTTTTTTTTGACTCGGCAAAAATAAGGGGGGGGGCGCGCCCGTTGCGCACCCCCCTAAATCCGCCACTGGGTTGGTACATATTTTGAGGGGGGCATCTAAAACATTTTGGGTTAATACCCCCTCCCCCCTCTGCTATGGGAGTTTATTTAGGTTACACGATGCGCCGATCTGCATTGATACGATCCACCAATAGCGGGCGCTATTAATGTACGTCCGGGAACCTAACTTGCCTTGCCTATGAATCGACCGCCTTTTTTCTGCAGTACACTTCTTCAATGGCTTATAAATTGGCAGAGAAATCTAATTTAAAACAGGTTCTTTAATAATTAATTTACCAAAAAAATTCGACTGACATGGTAGTCTAGTGGTTAGAACACTCGCTTTGCAAGATTTTACAACATTTTCATTTGTTTTTATTATTTTTTTTAATACATTTTATAAACTATAAATTTAATTAAGAAGCAAAGACTTTCCATATAATAGTAATTCACGGTTGTAGAGAAATTGTTAGGAAAATAAAGTCAAAAAATAATTTTTAGTATACAAATGCATATATAATGTACTGCAGAAGAAACAATTGCAAACCGCCCCTCCCATTAATAAGCCAAGTCTGTGAGCATGGGCCGCAAATGTATGAATGATCTTGGATGATTAGATTATACCGGCGCTTTTAATCAAATAATGTTCATAGGACATGACAGGAGCTCAAAGCACATAGCTATTGCAACCCTTTTATGAAAAATGCTTCATAATAATACACACAGCAAAGACAAAAAATAGACAAGGACAGACAATGGACAGTGTACCTTATGCATATCGTCAGATAGTTACCATGGAAATTTGGAGCCAGATGGGAATTCCCCATGTTTTCCCCAAAAAGGGTTTTCTCCCATTTCGTACTCAGCGTATTAATGTATTGCCTTGAATTTGTATTAATTTAACCATTGCATAAATGTACATACATGCACAGTGTATATCATTTTCTTTGTGTTCACTTTACCAAAGATTACAAGGCAACTATATATTTAATATTTTAAGTTGTATAATTGCTTAATTTCATGTGTTTTAATTGTATATATATATATTTTTTAATTGTATATATATATATATATATACTCATAATATATATATATATATATATATATATATATATATATATATATATATATATATATATATATATATATATATATATATATATATATATATATATATATACAACAAAAAGAAACGTCACCCTAAAAATATTTATTATTTTCATTTTATAATTAATATAATTTGTTTAATGAAGAATATTATGAGTATGGAGTGTAACACGAACACAATGTGGCAAATTTGGTTGACCTGGCAGCCAACCATCCCACAACATTGTATATTTATTATGTTTAATAATATAATTACTTAACAAAATTTAGGGGGTGACGTTTCTTTTGCTGTTATGTATATATATACAGGGCCCCAATAGAAATAAGTTTGAACTGTTTGGGCATACCCTGGGTAAATAAATGAAATAAATAAAACGTTTTTGCGTTTTTATTATTTCAAATTTGTGTTGATATTTTGGGCGTATTCATTATAGTCAACAAGTCTGCCAAGTTTCAAATGTTGAAACGTAATTGTTTCTTAATTACACTAATTAGAACACCCCATCATTCACTGGCTAAGCTGTTTTCCGTTCCAACGAAGTGACATGTCGCCTTAAGTCACTTGATACAATGTAATAATAGCGATTTGCATTTTCACAAAGTGACCAATCGTGTGACCTATGTGCAGGTTTAGGATGTTGACGAAGTGACACATCACATGAATACATTGTCTATTATAATAAATAAAAATGAAAATGAACATCTCGGAATGCTTTTTGTTCGAATGGAATAAGCTCTGCCACCTCCAGCACTGGTCCCGCTGGCACCAGAGTGACTGTGTAAAATGTAGATAAATCACAACGTGTGATAGACCCCAGTTTGAAATAAGCGCCTTGTAGTTGTTTTAGTTTTCAAAGTGCACTTATTTTTTCGCGTGGGGCGGGTTAATTGATCCCGGAAATATTTTTGGGATCGTGCCGCGTCGGATCGTGTCCGTCATGACCAAATGTTTTAGTGCACTTATTTTTTTCTTACCCTTCTTTTGAATGATCGGTCGGCTTCAAAATCGGTGCGGTGACGCGCTTTTGCCAACCATTGAAATACGTGATGTATACGCGGTTATTGGAACCAGACCAAATTTCACATACACAAAATGTATTAGTCCATAACGAGTATCAGATAAAAATCAGAACCAAACAAATTGGAATGTCGATCTGTTCTGAATGAGCTCCAACCCAATAACTGCTCCTAAATATCCCGTCGATCTCTCACCCTCAGGAACCCTAAAGGAAAAACTTCAGAACAATGGAGTTGCCCTTTAAACATTTTTGAAATGTTTTTCTAATCCAACCCTGTTAGAATGAAGATTTAAATAAAAATAGCGCCCTCTTGGTTTTACATTTTTCCAAACCTTCTCTCAGTCATTCCATGGTCATTCTGACTTTCGATCGTTCTGACTCAATTAGCGCCCTCTTGGGTTACTTACAAAATTACTTTTAAAAATCTCTGAACTTCATGTTGACTCGAAGCTGAAAGTTAAACCCCAAAAATAATAAAGAGAATTCCCTACATTTAAACTGGCTGTCATTAAGACACTGGGTGAAATTTCACCACTAGAGAGCTACGATGTGCACAGAGTAGATATTCTACTTTATAAATCTGTGAAGTGTTGAAACGTCATAGTTCCAAAATTACGCAAATTAATCAAGGCTACCCGGCTAATCACTGGCTATTTTAGAGCTGGTGTCCGTTTTCACAAAGTGACGAATCGCTATTCGTTCCCCTTTTCCCTTTGGCTCCGTCACTAGTAAATAATCAATGTTGTACCTTCCCTTAAAAACGAGGACTTTGGTCCTTCACCATTGCAATTCTAAAGTCCATGCACAGTGATAAGACCTTTGACATACGTGAATATCATGAATATCATAAACATGACTATTGATATCAATCACGAGACGTTAGCATTATTCATTTTATATTTAGCCTCATCTGTTATTTCCAGTAATATATATTGCCGCACGAAAACATTGCCAGTTATTTTCTTAAGGGAACTACGTCACTCGACATTAGATCCAGTCTACGATGAGCACAGATAATATTGAAGATGCTTCATTTGAAATGGTAACATCCAGTTACTCACTAGACGAAGATGAGCGAACAGCAATGAACGACAGCAAAACAAACCGAGTTGAACATCATGTGGAGGCCAAGACTAGTGGCCCAATCCACGGTCTGGTGTACGCTATTGAAGATACGCCCCAATGGTACACTACTATTCTGCTTGGACTCCAGGTGAGATTAAAAGTGTGGTCAGGCCTGTACAGAATTATTAATCGAGGTTTCATAAAAAGCCATGTTGGATAGCAACCTAGGCTACATCATGGCTACATCAAGCGTTTGTATTTTTGGTTTTCTACGCAGTCAAGTGTTTCATTACTCGTGACTTCACGAGGCGCGTGCTCACATTAATTTGTGCTATGATTAACGGATGTTGTCTATAAAGCTCATAGCCATTAAAGGGACAATATCGTCACGATCAACAGGGCATGGAATCGGAGTGATAATTTTAGATTAATTCAGTGACTGAAAATAACTGCTGCTGCATAAAGGAACTAGTAATTTGAAAGTCTGCTCTGATCGTGACGATACAGTGCCTTTAATTCGTTAAGGTCCACGAGGCAAGGAACGCGCGAAAAAAGACCACGCACGCAAATGTGGATGCCCCAAGGGCCTTTACCAGTTCGTTCTGTGGTCTTATGTTTTTCTTTACAGAAATGTTAATACATAATACATTAGGTAAATTGTTATGTTAAGTTACGATAGGCCTACCAATTATTTAAATATAGACGAGCCCAACATTTTGCTTACGGTGATTGGTTTAAATAAATTTGCATACATAAATCCTTCATTTTGCGTTCTTGGAACGGACTGGTGAAGGTGCTCGTGACTTCGCCACTCGTGATCGCATGCATAGTCTTTTTTTCGGGCGTTGTGTTGTGTCGCGGGTTTCCGCGTGCACTTTGACCAAAGGCTGTTATAAGTTCCATGATGTCGGCTTTTGCATCGTGATGTCAAGCTAAACCACTCTGTTGCCAATCGTTTGCCATTGTCTATCGTTTATCTTGTGCTCTGTGTATTTAATACAAACACATGTTTTTATTTAAAGGATACAATAATGTGTTTTGAGCTCCTGTCATGTCCTATGAACATTAGGCCTAGGCCCATTTGATATAAAGCTCTATCATTATCTAACAAACTCCAAGATCATGTATATGCATTAGAGGCCCATGCACAAACCTTGAACCCTGAACATAATTTATTCTTTGTTTGTTTCTTCTTGTTTTACACAAGCCTGGACTTTAAGTATAGGGCCTATAATATGCCTCCATACTTGTTAATCTTCCCCTCCCTAGGCCTATACACTTCCCTTGTAATTCCCCTGCAAAATGTGTTCTGTTTTCCAAAATTTTCAAAGCTGTAATTAAAACCCTAGACAGTTGTGAAGTTAATATTATTTAGATGTAGCTTCTAATTGGCTGCAATTTTGTTTTATTATTTAAAAAAAAAATTAAGAAAAAAAAGTACATCCACTAAGGATTTCAAAAAATATCGTTTCCAAATGATTCTTATAAATAACAGTTTTTTGTTCTCACCCAATTTTGTGTGATTCAGATATTGGCAAACTTGGGCAGGTAAAATGTTCAGATTATTTATAAAACATGTGGCGGGGGCATGCACTCTATGAGGCGTGAATTGGGGGCGTGGCTTAGGCTGTAATTGTATGATAACCTAATCTAACCTAACAAACTCACAAATATCATTAGAATTCAAGATTAAGTATTGGGCGTAATAATGGAACTTGATTATCGATTGCATATGGGCTAATCAAACACGGCGCATATGGGCTAATCAAACACAACAACCAACTCTGCTCTCACAGGTACCCAATTACCCCTGGGTGGAGAGAAGCAATTATGGTAAAGTGTCTTGCTCAAGGACAGCGGCGTAGCCACGGGGGATGGAGGTACGTGCCCCCCCCCCCCACAAATTTCCAGTGCCCCAGACTTTTTCTGTGGGGGCACCACAGAAAAGGTCCTGGCTACGTCGCTGCTCAAGGACACAAGTACCACGGTCACGGTTGGGATTCGAACCCACTTTTTGACGACTCAGCCATCAGAACACAAATCCGATGCACTAAACAGCTACAAGTTAACGAACATTGGTACAATTCTTGTTTGACTTCACGTAAGCTTTTCTGACGGAGGCCACGTGCTCATTTGGCTTACGAAGGTATACATTTCTCAATCTGCAGCATTTTCTGATGGATTTCGGAAGCAATAATGTGTCAACTGTTTTCATTCTGGCTCCATATCTCTGCATATCTCATGATGCTATTACTATGGGAAAGCTCATGAGTACACTGTTCGTTGTCAATGGGTTGGTTACCATATTGCAATCTACTTTTGGTGTCAGGTGCGTATAACTTTTAAAGAACCCCTTGGTATTGACGATTCACCAAGTTCCGCCCATTACGCCGCACAACATCCAATGAAAACGAGTGTTATCATTTTTTTGTTGAAGCGACATAATAATGTCTGTCACACTATTTTACGATGGTATCATAGAAATATTATAGGTACAGTATCATAACGGTCACCCCAGACTTTCGACGGGGCATGGAAATCGGTGTCCTAGTTTTATCTAAAACTTGGACACCGATTCCATGCCCTGTCGAAAAGCTGCTCTGATCGTGACGATATTGTCCCTTTAATGTAGGCCCTATATCTTGATTCAAAGGAATGGATGAGGATACTTTCAGGAGCAGCATTGACAACATTAACCAATAGTGTTTATCCTCTTTCAAACAAAAAGCTTACACACTTGTTCGTCTCGTCACGCACGTAATAATTATCTTACAGATTGCCCATCATCCAAGGGACATCACTTGCCTTTTTGATCCCGACATTTTCGATTCTAAGTCTAAGGGGAGAATGTCCTCCTGCACCCACAGGTGAGCAAACACTCTGTTGCCAACTATGTTTGCCAACAATATGTTTGTATATAGATATTATAACATTAAGGCCTATTGAAAAAAGTATAGCATATAAAGATATTATGACTATACCGAAGAAATCTTGCTCACAACCATTTTAACGTGTTCATTCTTGTGGGGACTGTCACAACTAGCCCCTCAAGGATAGCCATGACCGAAAGACTCAGTGAAAGACACGAGGACACAAGCAGTAATATTTACAATATTTATTTACACATTTATTATGTACACTTCTCCGGCATCCACTGGTTCAACACATCAACACACACCTATGAATATTATACATATATCTTCACTTCTGGACAATTACCGAAAAATCCACAATTCACTAAATTTATATTCACCTGTTTTAAACAGCAACATTAGTAACCGCTTAAATTGTCAGCAATCAATAATTGTCCAATCATATTAAAATTGAATGATCCGAGTAATTAAAGCCGATTTATATTAGACCTACCACAGAATATCGACTTAAACACGATCTATCAACTTAGGTCAATCAGCCTAATATAGAGAACCACCCAAAGACAAATTTGTGCAACACGGTTTTACACTGTATGTCTGACCGAGGCATTGGATCAAAATAATAATTTCAGTGGTTACTATAGACCAGAAGACGTTGTCTTGGTATGGGCCCTTATGTTCTGTAACATTTAATGTTTAATGTCAAATCGTACTTCTTATTTTTTTAAAAAGCTAATTCAACAGCAGAGGAAATAAGTGCATCAGAGGATGAGTGGTTATCTAGAATCAGAGAGGTAGGCCTATGCAAACAAATCTTCGTTTTGAGCTAAAAGCTCCCCGGACCCGTCACCATAGGCTCAGAAAAGGGTCCATCAATATAGCAATGAAAAAAAGTCTCCGGTTTCTGGTCATCGGTCGGCTTCAAAATCGGTGCAGTGATCCATTTTTTTTTTTTTTTTTTTTTTTGTAATCTTTTTTTTTGCCAACAGGGAAATACGTGGTCAGTATCGTGGGGACCAAATTTCCCATAGGCCTATACAAAGTATGGTGACTAATAGAGGCCTCACAAATCGGGCAAACGTTCACACACCAATGTGAAAAAGTCGTTTAAAACACAGCACACGGCAGAATCGATCGATCCAGCAATTTTGGCTGCAATCGTTTCATAGCCAAAAAAATAATAAATAAATAATGCCACGCAGACCACTTTGTTCAATTCTTTCAAATATGATTTGTTTAATTTTTTGGCAGATCCAAGGTGCTATCATGGTTGCCTCGTGCGTCCAGGTCTTAATTGGAGCCACTGGTATCGTGGGGATCCTGATGAATTTCATCGGTCCACTCACTGTTACACCGACCATCACGCTGATTGGACTAACGTTTCACAAAACATCAGCAACGAAGGCAGGTTCCCATTGGGGCATTGCATTCATGTAGGTTGTTCCCTCGTGAATTTATTGGTTAGCTACTAGCTTCATGCTTCGCGGCCCTCTAGCGGTGAAATGCACTTCACTCCCGTGTAAGGGGCATTTCGCGGCGCCGTTTTACGGTCCAGTTACAATACAAACGTATTCAAGTGATATCACCACAGGCCATTGCTTGAATGATTACATCACCTAATTGCACAAAACTGGAATTGTTCACTGCTGCATTCCATCCTCTCATCAATCTCTTTCCAAATATCATATAATTTCATATGTTTTCTACCTGAAAACGAGCTTTTATTCTTCCATTTTGTTTACAAACTTTACAACAGGAACACTAGGGTATTCCATGGCATTGAGCAGTATCGCATGCTCATACGACGACATTGAAATTGCGTATAGCGCCCTCTGGAGACCATGGAGGGAGTCTATAGATTGGTCCTAAAAACTATCATTAGGAAAAGTGCATTCATAACATTATCTGGGGTGTTATTCATAAAATGTCTTATTGTATTGTTTCTTATATCGATAACGAATGTTGTGGTATAGTCGTGTACACTTCAGAGGAGGATCCAGAAATTGACAAAAGAGGCAAAGAAGGTACGCTCTAAGGAACAAATTGGGTTGTCAGTCATTATCATAGATCAAGAACCACTAAATTACACGAAAAAATATGGTGAAAGCCGCATTGACCTATTACCATTGGAAATACCTCTTCCTTTCTGTAACTCAGGACTATAGTGTTTATCACCTTGTTCTCACAATACCTACCTGAAATTGGCGTACCCCTTGTCAGCTACAATTCAAGCAAGAAATTTCACGTGATTAGAGTTAAGCTCTTCAAGCTATTTCCAGTAAGATATCTCTAATATTACTTGCATTCTTTAAAAAAAAGTACATGTTATTTCGCCAAATTATTAACTTGTCACTTTGTTATTTTCCTAAATGGCTTTCGTGGCTTAGTAATATAAACTTTGTCTAAATATAACATGTTGGGATTTTGTTTTTAGGACGGGCTGAGTGATTTGTAGTTATGATATATGATCAGGGAGTGATGAGCTAATATCTTTAAGGGAAGGAACACATTGGTATGGTTATCAAATTAACGAATTGAGTCATATTATCGAAGAGCTTACTTGCTTTGAAGTTATATATAAAGCTTAACATTGCCCAGATACAAAGCATATCAGATAATTCAGCCATTTTGATTGCAATGACATTTCTGTAGATAATTCTAGGTATCGCCGTAGCCTGGCTCTTCAGTTATATATTTACGGTCACTGGTGTGTTCCCTGACGACCCCACCGAGTATGGTTACGATGCCCGGACTGACCTCAAGAGTGTAGTTCTTAATCATGCAGAGTGGTTCCGCTTTCCTTATCCAGGTATTTTGAATCAAAGAATGCAGGCCCCATATTGGTTTTCGGCTATGGTCCTCCAAGGCTGTTTATGCTTAAAACCTTCTATTTTTAAAATAGAATATATAGCCTTTGATAAAATACTTTTAACAGAATATTATGAACATTTTAAACTTTCTCCTAGGACAGTGGGGCACGCCCACCGTGTCACTGTCGGGCGTCTTGGGCGTTGTTGCTGGCGTTCTCGCCTCCATCATTGAATCAATTGGCGACTACTATGCATGTGCAAAGATGTGTGGTGCCCCACCGCCCCCTTGTCATGCTATAAACCGGGGTGTCTTTACTGAAGGGATCGGATGCATATTGGCCGGAGCCTTTGGGTCAGGAAACGGAACTACGTCACATAGCGCAAACATCGGAGCAATTGGTCTTACCAAAGTATTTAAGAATTTTGTTTACCTATCGAACAAAAGGAATTCACTCATTTGGGTAAAAAAAGAAACAGTGTCCAAAACTGGGATTATTATATCACACGTTGTATATTTTAATTTGTGTTGATGGATAGGGTAAGGCAAACACCCCCCCCCCCCATCTCTCGAATCATTGTCGCTGGGGTCTGGTGTATATCATCCCAAGGATGATCATACAACCTATTATTGCTAAACAGGTTAACTACCAGGGTTTTTTGACAGACTTGACTGATTGTGGTTAATTGGTCTCATCAACACTGATCGCTATATTTTTTAGAATCTACACTTAGGCCTATATCTAAACTTATATCTACAGAAACTCGTGTGTTTTTTGTCCTCCTTTTCTTTTCTTTTCAGGTTGGAAGTCGTGTGGTTGTCCAAACTGCTGGTTGCCTAATGATTGCGACGGGTATATTCAGCAAACTAGTTGCTGTGTTTGCAACCGTACCGGAACCAGTTATTGGCGGCGTCCTTTGCGTAACGTGTGGTAAGTAATAATAATAATAATAATAATGTGTGGACTTATATATAGCGCACGTATCCACCAACTGAGTGGTGCTCAAGGCACATATTATTACCCCTGCTCATAAGGCTCATAAGGCTCATAAATCATTCCTGAAACCATCTCAGCTCCCTGGGGAGTATACAGCTCAATTGCTGCCATTACAGCGCATATAGGGCTAATCAACCAACTCTGCCCTCACAGGTACCCATTTAACCCCTGGGTGGAGAGAAGCAATTATGGTTAAGTGTCTTGCTCAAGGACACAAGTGTCACGGCCGGGATTCGAACCCACATTCTGCTGCTAACACCAGAACTTGAGTCCGGTAAGCTAGACCGCATGCCTTAACTTCATAAGGGGCCGGGAAAGTGACGATAGAGGAAAACAAATACAAATAATTGTTCATAAAACAATTTGTTGTTTTGATTTTGTATTATATGTTTGGTCAAGCTTCCACGATAGAAGATGATCGGCAACATGCAGTGTCCCTGACCAAATCTGGTTGCCAGTGGTACTAGTAAGTTACTTTCATACTGAGAAGCTAAAAGACCTTGATGTATCTCGAGTCATTTAAAACTGAAATTATATTAATTGTGCATTGCTCATTTGCGTCTCACAGGAATGATAACAGCCGTAGGACTCTCCAAATCTTCAGTTTATTGACCTCAACTCATCCCGTAATCTCTTCGTTCTTGGCTTTTCTACCTTGATGGGGCTAGCAGTACCATATTATATCGAGGAAAACCCTAACTTCCTAAGGACTGGTAATATGATGGTCGTTGATGCTCACTTACTGTAACTCACTGCCCACTCAGTGGGTGCGTTCGAGTAGCTTCCCCGAGGTAACCCGAGTATTAGCCTATAAGTCACACGGGTGAGCCACGACCCCGAGCCCGAGCAAGTCGAACGAGCATCCCGTCGAACGTTCGCCCTCTTGTGGTTGTTAGGCAAATATTATACAGCAAACGATCGAAAAGTAATTATTTCCCGGGTTAAAAAAGAACTAATGATTGTATTACTTCTCAGGCTGGTATGAAACACGTCTTTTAGTACAAGAACAGTCTCTACTCACAAATTCATAATTTAAGGGATGGAAATGTATGTCAAGCTTCACGAAATTGCCACACTGAAAACAAAAATGTCGACCATTCAGAATATTTTCAAAGTGACGTCACACGCACTTCAATTACCCGGGTCTGCCTCAAGTCACCTGCTTCGCGAGCAGGTGACTACTTGAGGCTGAACCCAGGGGCGCGTTTTCGCTATCGTAACCAGAAACATGTTTGTGCTTCGGTCATTGGTTAACTGTTTTCGCGAGTTCGGTTGTGCTACGATGACGTCATTGTTCTGACCAAACGTGAACCAAAGATTGTGATCAGTTGACAGAATTTGAATTACACCGTATAATTATTTTGAGAAACGTTGATGATTGTTGTACACGTCGCAAACTGAAAACAATTTTCTGGTTACGTTCGCGTTTTCGCGTAGCTGTGCCGTCTTGTTTCTGGTCAAGAATATGACATCAGAAACAAGTTTCTGATTAGGGTCGCGAAAACGCGCCCCAGGTAAGCCTCAGCAATGACGTCAGACATACGTGTACTTGAACGCACCAGAGATTGACCCGGGTCGACCCGGGGAAAGCTACTCGAAAGCACTCATAAATTGCTTGCATAGTGTGTGACGCTTTGAACCGATATATTTATTATCAAGGTTGGTATCACAAGACCAAAAAGCAACTCAAGATGGGGCTACAAAAGATAAACAATACAAGTCAGAGAAGATAGATATTTATTGACATTTCTTTTGAACTGAGGGAGATTACAGATGATTGGAAGCGTATATAATGTGATGCCGTGTATGCCACACAATTGAACAAAGGCTATTAAAATAAAAATGTTGAGTGGATCTTTAACTATCTAATATTTTATTCACTTTTTTCCCCAAAGGATCTTCTGATGTTGATCAAATTCTAACGGTAATGCTAAGAACCGGTATGTTCGTCGGTGGAGTTCTCGGCATTCTGCTCGACAATACTATCCCAGGTCAAACATAATTTTATAACTTAACTTTTAATACAACAACATTGTTTAATATAAGTAAAATAAAGCATTTGGGGATAAATCATTCATCATTCGAAATATTACATAAACATGTCTTATTATATCAACTTGACCCAGAAGCTAAGTTGAGTCTCAATTAAAACAAAATTGGCGGGAACATGATTTCTAAAGTGTTCTTTTCCCCATGTAATCAGGAACCGATAAGGAGCGAGGATTCCTTGCCTGGCGTCATACCATCGGCACCGAAGATGAAGATGAAGAAGTTGAAGAAGTTGAAGATGTCAAAAAAACGGCAAAGAAAAGCAAATGCTACGACCTACCGTTCGGTATGAGGTTCATCCGTCGTTGGGCCTGGTGCCGTTATCTGCCATTTAGTCCTACATTTGAAGGTTTCAATTGCCGTAGCATGAAGATTTGCAAAAGGAACCGTTAATCTGCCTTTTAAGTTCCACTGGCCACGCTTCAGGTCTTTTTCTTTGATCAAAATTATCAACAGCTATAGGATTATAGCTGTGTTTGACAAATTGTTACAAGGTTTGTTATTGGTTATATGTATATTTATTCATATTTTAATAAAACATTTACAATTATGTAAGGTGTCGGATTGGCAATTCCAAAGTAACAAAATGATCACCTTTTGATGCTTTATACTCGAGGTGAACCTAATGTTAATCTTTTCTAGAGATACACATTAATAAGGGAATAACAGTTTGTCATGCCAAAGGCGACGTCCTCATCGCCCGTGACCATGCACAAAACAGGTCATTAACCTGTGGTAAAGACCAAGCATCAAACCGTTATTTCCATTCATAAATACCTGTATTGATTTCGTTTTCAAAATGTAAAAAAAATTGTTGAATAATGCCAAATAGAAATGAGCAAATTCACATTTTTTGGACACACGAAACACTTCCGAAGTACATGAGTCGGGCGCGTGATGCCAATCTTCGCCACTCTGATTGGTTGAAATCCGCGTCGCGCATCGCTCAAACCAGCTGGCGAGCAGCTGGCACATACGCGAAGTCAGTCTATACAATCCGTTAATACACCCTACGTGATAAAGTTTTGTCCAATCAGATTGTCTAAACTATTTGGAGCATTTATGAATGTTTTATAGTGGCCCTATATTTTGATTGAAAAAGAGTCATAAATCATAATAATTGTAAGAAAATCTGTCAAACATTAACGTAGGCCAAAAAAGTTTCCGGTTTTCGATATCCGTCGGCATTTTAATTTTTTTTTTTTTTTGTGCTATGATACGATGTCCAATTGCAGCCAAAATTGCTGGATCGATTGGAATTCTACTGTGCTGTATTTTAAACAACCTTTTCACATAGGGGTATGAAAGTTTCCCTGATTTGTGCGGCCTCTTCTTAGCCACCATACTTTGTGTATGTGAAATTTGGTCTGGTTCCAATAACCAGACCAGAAACCGGAGACCTTTTTGGCCATGATGTATACCTTGTCTTTTTAGGATATGGTGTTACGTACGCGTACACGACTAACTGATCCGTCGAATAGCCATCAAAGCCGGTGCGTAAGGATATATAGACCACTGATCTCTATACTAACTGGATAGGGAGATTACGTCGATTGGCTGAAGCTCGTTGTCCGCCATCTTTGTTCCCCAAGAAAGAAGGCGCATGCGTGACAGCCGCACAGGTTTACTGCTACCTGACCGACGACAATGCCGAGTGCTGCTGAACCAGATGTTATTGTCTGTATGCTAACATGGCATTTGACTCTTTTGGGGAACCAACACGGCGGCCGGTTACTTCAACTTTTTATAGGCCAATCAGCACCTATCTTCTATCCAGTTAGTATAGAGATCAGTGATAGACAGGTTCCAGGTATACCATTCAAAGGATTTCATTGGATACGTTGTGCTGAAGATGTGACGTCACGCTTCAAGGCTCGCGAGCTAGCTACCAACCAAGGTCAAAGTTGCATCTCAGGGAAAACATGGCGGCTGCGGCAGATATTTGGCGTAATTCACGAGCCTCGAAGTGTGACGTCAGATCTTCAGGCTCGTGTGCGGAATACTAGTAATAATACATTTATTTTGCGCAAGTTCCATACAGAAATGTTCAGATGCGCATCACAATTTAAAGAACGATTGTGGAAAAAATACAAATTACAAAATTACAAATAACCTAGGTAAAATAAAAATCAAAAATGATAAAACAATTACTATTTCAACCGTTAAAAGTTACATTAAAAAGGTGTGTCTTTAACAGACTTAAATTTAATTACAGTACTAGCATTTCTAACTAAAACAGGCAAACTATTCCAAAGAGCCAGAGCAGCATATTGTAAAGCACAATCACCCAGTCGTACTCGACTCCGTTCATGTGGATAACTGAGGAGAATGCAATTTTCTGAACTATGGCTACGCAAGTTATGTTGTGGACGAATGGCAATAAGCTGAATAAAATATTCTGGACCATGCGAGATTTTGTATGTTAATAACATTCCTTTCTCTCTGGATCTGTTCCTCTGAATCTTAAAGTCGCTAAAGTTGTTCCTATCTTTAAAAGTGGGGACAATAAAGAAGTCGGCAACTATAGACCTATTTCCATTCTTCCTTGTTTTTTTTAACTTCTAGAGAGACTTGTATATAATCGTCTTTACACTTTTATCTCTAAATTTCATCTTCTATGTGATCAGCAATATGGCTTTCGCAGTAAACATTCCACTGACATGGCTCTAATTGAGTTCATTGACAAAGTTACTACTGCCCTTAGTAACAAACTCTTTGCTATTGGCGTATTCATTGATCTCTCTAAAGCCTTCGATACAATCGACCATACTATTCTTCTTTCCAAGCTGGAGCACTATGGGGTCAGAGGAGTCGCTCTTCAATGGTTCGCTGATTATCTTAACAGGCAACAATTTACTACGTTTAATAAATGCGACTCTTGCCATCTTAATATTTCTCATGGTGTGCCCCAAGGCTCCATTCTTGGCCTCTTATTTCTTCTCTACATCAACGACTTGTATCTTTCCTCTTCCTTACTATCATTCACACTATTTGCTGATGACAACTATTTTCCATTCCAGTCCTAACTCTGCTACTCTGATCCACACTCTGAATTCTGAACTTGCTCGAGACTCTATGTGGTTAAAGGCAAATAAACTGTCTTTAAACCATTCCAAAACCAGCTTTATTCTCTTCTCCAAGTCTAATATCTCCAATCTTGACCTTCCACCTGTTCTTATATACAACATTCCTATCACCAGGGTCTACTCCACAAAGTTTCTTGGTGTCATTATTGATCACAAACTTTCCTGGTCTGATCACATTTCCTCTCACAAAAATCATTTCTCGTAATACCGGTGTTATGTCTAAACTGCGTCCTTTTCTCCCGCCCTTTTCTATGGTCTTACTCTATAATACTCTTATTCTGCCCTACTTAAACTACTGTAATATTACTTGGGCTCGGTCAAGCAATAACAAACTGCACTCCCTCATTGTCACTCAAAAACGGGCTATCGGCGTTTGTACTTCACATCTTCGTGCACACACTGCACCACTTTTTGCACAGCTCAACACCCTCACACTTTCTGACATAAACAAACTTCACACTGGGATATTTATGTACAAGTATTCCAGAAATATTCCAAGTACCTTCTCTTGTTATTTTTCTTCTGTCCAAGACTTGCATTCCTACTCAACCAGATCTTGTCATAATCTATTGGTTCCTTACACCCGCACTACCTATTCCATGAACACCCTTCGTTTCTATGGTCCTCGCTTATGGAATGCCATTGACGAAGAACTTATAAAAAGTCAACCGTCAGTGGACCGTTTTAAAGCCTCCTTCAAAAGAGCCATTATCTTCCAGTATGTAACATAGCTTTCTTTCCATTAGCTGCTTTGCGAGGTACATCATCATTTGTCCCTTTCCAAAAACATTATTTTCATCTCATAGTTAAGCGTTTGTTATTGTAAAATATTTTGCTCATAATTTGTACGTCCTCTGTTTGTCCGTTTGTCTTGTCTTTGTCTGTCCATAGGCCGATTTTCTACTAGCCTTGGCTTCTCAAATCGGCCCCCATACTGTTTTCTATTCTTTGATTGTTTAAGCAGACTACTCTGTTTATTATATCACTTTCTTTGTGACAGTATGGAAATAAATGTAAACTGAAACTGAAACAGTATTTTAAACTGAATGCGGTATCTAACAGGAAGCCAATGAAGACTAAATAAAACTGGGGTGATGTGAGAGTATTTCTTCGCACCTCATACAAGCCGAGCACAAGCATTTTGAATACGCTGAAGTTGACTGATACGAGTGTCAAGGATACCATATAGTAAACTGTTACAATAATCCAGTCTAGAAGTAATAAATGCATGTATCAACGTCTCAGTAGACTCCCGTGTCAAGTATTTTCTAATCGCCCTGATATTGTGAAGATAATAAAATGCTGTGTTACAAGTCTTAGTAATAATGAGTAGTATGTGTGGCGCATCACGACCAACATTGTGGTGGAGCAGGAGGTGGAGGAGGAGGTGGAGCAATGAGGTGGAGCAGTGCAGTCCCACCTCCTCCTCCACCTCCTGCTCCACCACAATGTTGGTCGTGATGCGCCACACATAATGTTGGTCGTGATGCGGCACACATAGGTTGAGACACGTCTGGGCGCGCGCGCGTGAGACACGTCTGGGCGCGCGCGTGGAGGTGTGCTCCTCCTCAATGTTGGTGCGCGCGTGAGACACGGCGCGCGTGGAGGTGTGCTCCTCCTCCTCCTCCTCCTCCTCCTCCTCAATGTTGGTCGTAATGCGGAACACTATCACTGCACTGCTCCTCCTCCTCATTGCTCCTCCTGCACCTCCTCAAAATACTGGTTGAGACACGTCTGGGCGCGCGCGTGGAGGTGTGCAGTTTGTGTGGTGGAGGGAGTAGTGCGCAAGCGCAGCATGCATATTGATGATTTCGGGGCATCGTTGATTGGTTGAATGTTTGCGCATTGTTTATGGAGCAACCACACACTCTTTGTGATTGGTTGTTTCGGCGACGCGAAGGATGGTAGAGTATAAAAGACGGAAATTTTAATTCAAACTCTCATATTTTCGCCAATATTCTCATCAAGAACATTGCATTGTTGCTCGTATACGCTACTTGTATTGTGAACAGTCGACAAACGACAATACTTGAGCCTTAACATGAACGGTGAGCCTGTATCGATCCCGATGCCCACACCTGTGGTTCCCACACCTGGCGCGATGGCGTTGCCGTCGACTCCGGCCCCGGCACCACCACCACCGACCGATGGGGCACGCATCGAGAAGGAGGAGAGAAAGCTCATTCCTCCCGACATGATAGATGCTGGGTGGTGCGAAGCCCAGAGTGTGACACATGGCAAGAGCTATTTCTACAACAAGCTCACACGAGAGACCTCGTGGGATCTGCCCAGTTCATCGACTTATCTGCGTGAGCAACGAATGTTGCAGCCACATCCACCCACTGTTGATGTTTTGTCTGCTGCTGTTGAACAATTAACCAAGGGATTAGCTGCTGACACCGAAGCATCAACCCCTAGAGTAGGAGCTAATCTCCCAGAGAATGTAAAAGGGAAGGCAGGAGTCAAGCGCAAGCTGTACTTTCCACCGGATGAACAACAGGAGGAGAACGACAGGAAGGCGGTGCGATTTCAAATCGGAGGTGAGCGATATGCTGTTGTCAAGCGTTTCAAGGGTCGCACCTACATTAACATAAGAGAGTACTATTTAAATCCCAGCGGAAACAAATTGCTTGCTGGCAAGAAGGGAATAAACCCTTTCACGGTAATATGCGCCATGTTTTTGACGGGGCAAAATTGTTTATTTCTAACACTCGTTGCCGTCTGCGACCCAGCGCTCGAACTTCACGTACATTCCAGACGCGTGCGTGAAGTTCGAGCGCTGGGTCGCAGACGGCAACGAATGTTCGAAATAAACAATTTTGCCCCGTCAAAAACATGGCGCATATTACCGTGAAAGGGTTTATTAATCTCACCGTGGAGCAGTGGGGTCAGCTCAAACAACAGAGTACCGCCATCACTAAAGCCATCTTTCAAGTTTAGCTGATTAACAAAGATGTTAACTGTTGATTAACTGAATGGTATTGTCTACCTGTTGCAGATGATGAAGAGCACGACATGGAGGGCGAGGAGAATGTGTTGAAGCGCAAGAAAATCAGGACACTTGTGAAACAAGTGATGACAAAAATCGTCACGGATCACATCATCAGAATAAGTTATGCAGTTCAACAGAGTCTACCTTGCGAAGGGTGTGAGTTTGATTGGCCAAGGCAGCGGGATCACGAGTGTCTGTTTTACGGCGAGACTCCTGAGTACCACGTTGAAGATTTCGTGGATGACCACTTCGAAGAAGCAGAACAATACATTCAGCCGAGCCATGTTTGTGCTGTGTTTGGCGCAGTAGCACATCATGTTGGTGTTGAAGCTTACGATGGAATGGACGAGGACGTGTACTCTATCATAACTGATATTCTGAATGAATGGAACTCTGAACATCAGAATGGAACTCTGAACCTTGTTGACACTTTCGACGATAGAAACTCGGGAATTCTCCCGTTTCATGTCGTGAACGAGGTCATGGAATTAAATGGACTTGTTTAATTGAACACTTTGAACAGAACGCAAAGGTTAGAAGATGATTATTTTAGTTCATTCATCTGCAATAAGTATTATCAATTTGCCATATGTTGTTGTTGTATTTTTGAAGATACTAAAGGACACCAAATAATAATTTAATGATTTAATTGTTAATTTGAAATCAAGTTTAGTATGAACGTGAGCCATGTTTGTACTGTGTTTGACGCAGTAGCACATCATGTTGGTGTTGAAGCTTACGATGGAATGGACGAGGACATGGACTCTATCATAACTGATATTCTGAATGAATGGAACTCTGAACCTATGAACATTGTTGACACTTTCTACGATAGAAACTCGCGAATTCTCCCGTTTCATGTCGTGAACGAGGTCATGGAATTAAATGGATTTGTTTAATTGAACACTTTGAACAGAACGCAAAGGTTAGAAGACGATTATTTTAGTTCATTCATCTGCAATAAGTATTATCAATTTGCCATATGTTGTTGTTGTATTTTTGAAGATACTAAAGGACACCAAATAATAATTTAATGATTTAATTGTTAATTTGAAATCAAGTTTAGTATGAACGTGGACCCCCCTTTGAATAAAAAATAGTTGTTTTATAAGTTACAATGTTGAGAAAAACATTTTGAGAAATTTCCATACATTAAAAGTTTGTTGTTAAAACTTCGAACATGTTAAAACAATTCAAATTGAATGTACGTGATCAGTTGAAGTTGAATTAAAAAGTACAGTTATTTGCTTGCTTGAAAAAGAATAACGCTTGTTCTCATACCTTTTGTAGTGTTTTTTTTAAATAATTTATTTATTATTTTATATTCCTTAACCTTGCAACGCACTATGACACTTTCAGGTAGAAAGGGGAGGGACAACAACGTACGAAGACAGACAAAAGAACGACTGTACATGAAGCTATTCAAGTATGATTTGTTAAATTTAATTTTAACACCAACAGCAATCTTTGACATCAATATATTTACAGATGGTTTTTATATTGGTTTTAAATTAGAAAACATTTGATAAACTGAAAACATTAGTTATTATTATTATTATTATTGTTATTTTAAATTCTAACAAATTCGGGCCTTTAGAACATTTTGGCTAGACCGAACACTGGCAAATTTGCTTGAACAACTTAGAGTTGATGGAATGCATTAATCTATAATGGAATAATAAATACTAAAATAAAAAGAGAATTTCTTGAGCAACATTTGTTGATATGATGATGATGATGATTCAAAGTATTAGCGTCTGTTGAGAAGAAGTGTTTGGGTGGATACGGTTGTCTCAATGCTACATATTTGCTTCTTAAATATATGGTCTGGATAATCGAACATCCTGATTCAACGCAAAATCTCTAATACACTGTAATAAAATACGAGGAAACTTTTCTTGTTTTCATGACCTCAGCTCTTGGCTGCTTTATTCAACTTCTCAATGTTGGAACATTTATCAAAAGTTACAATGTACATGTATTACTCCTTCAATTCGGTTAGTTTAATGAAATTAAAAGGTAATGTTGAAAAAATATTGACAATTTATTTACAATTAATTATGTCTGTATTTTCTTTTGACAGAAACTGTATGTTTTACCAAAACAAATAATAATAATACAAAATAAAAAAATAAAAACAACTGGTTAGTAGGCCTTGCAAGTACAAAGTTACTGAAATTACGCACATTATGTGAAATACAAGTACACTTGTTTTCATTTGCCAGATCAGCACTTAATGATAATTGTTCCAAAAAGGAAAAATAATAACTGGTATGAAATAAATAAAGTTGCATCGCCCGATTTTCGCAAAACACGAATAGATTGATAAATTTAGAATCTATTTCTCTTAACGTATTCGATGCTGTTTCAAAACGAAACACATACAACTTTCGCGAATGCCACGCACCATGAACAAAATACATGCAACATGCAAAATTGTATCTACATTGCTACGTGTGATAATGTCCCAACAATAACTCGTCTGCATCTATACTGCCGGTACTAATTGTTGATGGAAGTTATTATTATTTTTTTTTCAATATCTGAAATGAAAGTATTTAAATTTCCCGACTAAAGAAAATGTAGCCTTTTTAAATGTTTAATTCAATTATTACCGTAAAAAAAAATTTGGGATGCATTTTATTTTTATTTTTTAATTTAAATTTAAATTTTTTCATTAATTTAAATTTAATTTTTTTATTTTTTATTTATAAACAAATGCAATGGAAAAATTAGTCCAGTGTTAAACAAAGACGATTAAATTAACGTAATATCTAATACATTTTCATCAAAATAAGTGGTAATAATAATAATAATAATAATAATAATAATAATAAGGTTCTTTGCGATTGAGTGTTTCTTTAAGTCACGATGGTGTTCAATAACCGGAGGGAACAGTGTCAACGTTTTCAATTTGTACCCTTATGTTTTCCTGTCTCATAAGCCATTTTCCCTGCATAATTCGGTTACACAAGAGTGACCTAAGTTCTTAGTTAAAGCTGTAACATATAGTTTCAAATAATATTATTAATTGTATTGTATTATATTTTGTCCCAAATCTGAAACAAACCCCTTTACCCGTTCAATAATAATAATAATAATAATCGCACTTGAAGGAGTGTTACAAAGAGCATACTCTTTTCATTTTGATTTACAAAGAAAATATATATTTGGCAGCGCAATTAATGTTAGCTTCATCTGAAGAGTTCATAAGGAAATTCTGTCTTTCTTTGCCATTTAAAATTCAAAGTGATCATTTGTTTTGATAATATCAATAAACATACATTTTCCTACAGTCCTTGTATAGTGGACAATAAAAAAAAAAAAAAATAATTTTCTGATTTCTGATTCAACATCAAGGTGACAGCGTGGGCAAATTCTCTGACTGGAATCTTGACCAATTATTTCCCTGTTTCAATAAACAGCTTGTGTGAATTAAGAGCATCTAAAATGGGCGGAGCATGGAATGACGGTATGATGAATTATTATCACAATACAAATATAACTCAAACTCAAATTTATTTTCACGGTACGGTAAGTCCTGAGCTTGTTTCTCTGGTTAGGATTATTTCTGGACTCATATTAATCTATCAGACCAGTTAGAAATGAACAAGTTTCGTTATTGCATAACAAACATATCTAGTAACGGTACAGTTAATAAAGATAAACATTCATTTTATGCAGAACACTTATTTTGTACTTTACATACTGAAATACCTGAAATGATGAAGGGACTCGTATAATAAATAAATAAATACAAAAATAAATAAATAATTAAAAACACGCTGGGTATATACATGTAGATAAAGTCGGCACAGCATTTTATACATAAATTATTAAGTTAATTAGACCCCAAAAATATAATGTCATAATCCTTCTTGGTCTGCACCCATGAAAATCTCCTGGTTGGTGACAATTTTTTCATAGGGAAATATCCTATTGTGTATCGCTACATGTATTCACATGTATTTGGTATACCATGGAGGAAGGCTTCCTCCATGGGTATACATTAATCCCTGTATATCGATAATCCACTGCCCAAACATTAAGCGACTACTAAATGGCTCAAGAGTTTATCGATCGATAGGATTACGGATGTCTGGTGTCCATACCCATCAACATGCGCAGCATATAGTTCAAATATAATACAAGCATTTTGGAATACAGGCATCATGTACATTGTGTATATCCATTGTCTCTTAACCCTTTCGATCCCACGGGCTCTAAAAAGAGCCTTTGTTGTGATACGCTTCCTTCCCGTGGGCTCTAAAAGGTGCCAGGAATCGGCATGCCCTTGACGACCACGGCGACTTAAATCACCACCTGAAAATGCTTGAGTTGTTTTTGGGGTTGGCGCCCTCTATTGACAGGAATGAAGTGTATAAAAGTTTATGAAAAGAAAAGTGCGTCACTTTGCGGTTGTTGGTGCTAGCGTCCAGTCGTTTCCACAACGGTCAGTTGAATTTAGTTGCAATCATGATGGAAACGGACATAAATGATGGCATTTTGGCTGAGATTTTGGCAGACAGTGGCTCAGAATCAGATGACGAAGTAACGGATGACGACGACGACGTTGAACTTGAAGAGGTAGGCCAAAATCACAGTAAAAATGAATAACTAATATTAATAACACTGCCCAATGCAAATTAACGTAATTCACTTATTTTCCTAGGCTATAGCGTTACAACTGTTGGAGTTGAGTAATGTAAATTTAGAAAATGGATCCCTTTTAATAGGATTGACCAAATCCCCACCCCCTGGACTGGGTCAAAAACGTCAAGTGAAAATGTACAATTATTAGTAGTTTGTTGGGGTAATATTTGTATTCATTGAAACAGCAAGTTGATGTAGGCCTATAGATATAGGCAGCATAGAAATTTTAACATTTACCCATAGCCGGTCGTGCTCTTTAGCGTTAACAGGCTGAAAATGCACTCTTCTTAGTCTCAAGCTTCCAAAAGAATAGCCTTGTATTCGAAAGGCCCTCATAAGTCGTATTATGCAAGAAGTTGGGGGAATTCACATTCACAATCCCACATTAAAACGAAAATTTATCGATAACGAGTTTTGGAGAGTGGATGGAATCTGCCATATTTTTTTTCTCAGCACAATATTCATTTTGCGCATGACCCCCTGTGGCCTGTGCACATGCAGCATTGAGATATTGTATTTACAAAGGACCGAGATTAATCCTCCTTTGCCTTGTTTTTCTGTTGCAGCCTACCTACCAAGGTGACAGCCGACCGAGATCAAGAACGACAGGAAAGTTAGATTTCCGATCCGGTTGGGAACGACGAGACCATTACGAGTGTGGGACTGTGCAGTTCAATGGAAATTCTGGCCCCACCGGCGACTTTGCCACACTGTCGGCAGTGGAGATGTTCAAGCTGTATTTTTGTCAACTCGTGTGGGATATGCTCGTCGATGAGACTAATCGCTATGCGCAGCAAACAATAGAATCAAATCCTGGTCAACAATTCTCCTGGCACCCAACCAACATTCCAGAAATGATGGCATTTGTGGCACTTCTCATTGCTATGGGCATAAACAAATCCTCTCAATACAAGATGTACTGGTCAACATCTGAAGTTCTTCGCATCCCATTCTACCCGTCGATCATGTCCCGAAATCGGTTCAGTTCAATTCTTCGGTTCCTCCACATCTCAAATAACCAAATTCCTCGTAGAGCCTTGGCTAAACGGGACAAACTTTCCAAAGTTCGGCCCTTGATAGAAGTCCTCGTCCAGAAGTTTCTCAACCTGTATAACCCTGCGCAGAATCTGTCTCCAGACGAGTATGTTGAAATTCAAGGGACGATTAAGTTTTGTTCAGTACATGCCTAACAAACCTATCAAACGGGGTATTAAAGCCTTCTCCTGAACGAGTCCAAAACAGGCTACACGTGTGCTTGGAAACTGTACACAGGAGCCGACGACACCCAAACTGTTTATGATGCAGACGTAGATTTCAAGTCATCAGACTGCCATCCGCCAAACCCAACAGTTGCAGGAAAAGTCGTCATTGATCTGGTCCATGGACTTAAGAATAAGGGACACGTAATATATTGTGATAATTACTATACTAGCCCAGCTCTTGTAGCTAAACTTGCTAAACTAGGATTCGGATGTTGTGGAACTGTTCGTTACACTACACAGGAATACCCAGGCCGCAAACCCAAAAAACATAAAATGAAGAAAGGAGATGACCCATTTTTTGGTGAAAGGTGGGCAATTGTGTATCGTTTGGCAAGACAAAATCTGTAACACTTTTAACTAATGTAGGCAACACTGATTTGTCCAAAAGCAAATTCGGTGTAATAAAAGCACAAGTGGATTTTGTGATGTTATGAAGCCCAATTGTATTGAAGATTACAACAAAAACATGGGTGGAACTGATCTTGCCAACCAATGTTTTCAGTACTACAATCATACACACAGAAGCTTGAAATGGTGGAAAAGATTTTTAATCCAAATGCTTAATATATGTATTGACAATAGCAGAGTAATATTCACCAGCATAGCAGGGAACAAAAATGTCAGTAAACTTGATTTTCGTATAGGATTGTACAGGGCTTGCTGTTGGGTTGGTATCGTAACGGAACAAGTCAGTTGAGATACCATATTCCTATTTAGTTGACAGGGCATCTGCACTATCCTGGCTAAAACAACAATGGATCGAAACGCGACTGCTTTTTCTGCAGTAACCTAAATTTAGGCAGGCGAAAACAAACAAAGATGATCTGTAAACAATGTGCCCAACCTATGTGCATAGTTCCTTGCTTTGAAATACCACATCACTTGATTGTAAATCTATACTATTTGTTCCCCCCCGTTCAATGTTGGGAATGGTCGGACAAGCTGCAGATTACAGTCCAAACCAACATTGAATTGGGGGGTGGGGGGGGGGGTTATTAGCATGGATTGTGATGTATTTACACTGAATACAAGTAAATGGTTCATTTCAAGTACAAAACAAACAAAAATCCCAAAAATCTCATCCAAGTTGTTTTCACATGGGAACAAAAAATCTTATACCTGTACCGTATTTGCATGAAATATCACCCATTTGTATTACTTTAGTGTAAATACTGATCTAATTATTTCGCTTTTGCACAATGTTTTCCTCCCTTTTTGTATACTCATTTTTACCATCATTTTTACATACAAATGAGAAATATAAAAAAATTGTATATTCCTGCCGTGTGAGGGCGCACTTCAATGAAATTGTGAAACATCCACTGGTGCTGAAGTGACATTGGGCTCCTAATTACTGTGGTAAAGAAGGGTTCTCTCTGACATAACTGGCTGGTAATGAAAGGGTTAACCCTTCCCCTAAAATCAATTTTAAAATCAAACTACATGTTTTTTTAAACTCTTATAAATCAAGAGGAATGGTTGACACACCGTCGCGGGCTACCTTACGTTTGGGGTACAGGTAGGTGAATGCAGTTTTCTGCTGCTCGTAGGTGTACATGTTGTTATCATGCATGCGGAAACCTCTGTTTATACCACCATCCCCACGCCGAGTCTCCAACACTTGCATGTACTTCTCTTTCGTGATATCGTTTGTTCGTTTGTTAAGTCCCTTGCAGCTGATCTTATCGGTGTTACCAAAGCAGTAATACGTCTTGCTGCAGAGAGCGATGATGCCGTCTCCCTCCCACTCAACCTTAAATAAGCCAGGGGTGCGTCGATCATAGGCTTTTTGCTCATCTGTAGCATCACGGGGAAACCAGAGATGTTTCTCCATCTGGTAAATTGCTTGCATTTCTGGTTTTACGATGTCGTCTAGTGTTTCCGCAGAGATAGCGAGGTATGTCGAGTCAGTATCCATTTGACAAAGTCGGAAGTCTGACCGATCAATGAACTTCAACAAAAAGTCGAAGTAAAACTGCAGCATCCTCAGCTTAGCGTATTGGTATACGAAAAATCCTATTTGCAGGGGTAGGTTTAGCCGGATGCTCTTCTTTGTCATGTCGACCTCGTACATGTCATCGCCGACCGTGTGAAGGGCGCGGAAGTGGGAGTCATTTACCAACCGTGAAGCCCCGGTGTCATCGCAAACTTGGACGTTGACGTGACGCTCCTGATTCGTCACCGTCTTCCCATAGGCAGAGTTACCGAGCAGCTTCATAGTATCTGCTATTATAGACTTACTCGAATCACTATCCCCAGCCCGTCTGGCATCGCTGACAGCGTTTCCAAAAGCCTCGAAGCACTTGCTGGGGCGATACTCGATGACCTCGTACACATGGTCGAGTATTAAACCATGCTGAAGGTACCATCTCAGAAGAGGTGTAGCAAGCATGATTCGGGAGCCAAACATGCTCCCAATCAGGCTTCGACGAGGAGTTTTCATCAGATCCTCTCGTTCGGCAAATTCCCGCATGTGTTCACCGATGTCATCTCGGCTTATATTAATGTTCTTGAAGATAGGCGGCATGTCGCTGAAGTGCTCCTCCAAATGGGGCGGTACCCGAATGTCACATTCTACAAGTCCGAACATCGACTGATCAAGAACGGCCTTTGCTATCTCGTCTTGTGTCATGGTCTTCTGGCGATGATGGGGTAGAGCGTACGGACGCTAGGTACGCCGGCAGGGCAGGATTCTCTTTGTGCTTCATACCAATCACACTCCCACATTTCAACCAGATGATAGCCTTGGCTAATTATGTAGGCGGAAGTCTCCTTTGTCTGGGCCAGAAGATCTTTGTTTGGCATCTGTCTGACCAGATTGAAGTCTTTCGTGTTGAGGGGACAGCGATGCCCATGCCAAAAACAACCATGGAACTGGAAGACTGTTTGTGACTCTATGTTGTACCCGTCTACGGGAATTTTTCGTGGGCCGATGCGGTATTCGGTGTCGTTAAATCCGTGGCGGATGTGCACACCCCGGACTCGAGACTCCCATTCCAACCACTCTGCTGCCATCACTCCTCGTCGCAGACCGATTTGAGGTTTGAAGTCGTTTCCGGATTTTCTTCTTACGAATACTCCAGATGGCATATCTTGCATCAGGGACCAGAGGTACAGGGCGTTGGCGTCGAACCCAACAATCTTTTGGCAAGATTTGGGTCCACCGCGGATGACAGTCTTCTGTCGCTCATGGTAGCGGTGAAAAACAATGGAGGGACCACCCACAATGTTGCTCTTTAGGGTGTAGTACACATCCTTGTTCTTCTCGTCGAAGAGAGAAAAATAGACTTCATGTGAGAGCGTCAGGAACATGTACTGTAGAGAAAGCCCTGGCACGGAGATAGCTGATTTGAACATGTCCATTCCCTTGTCTTGGTAGAAATTGAACATTTTCTGGATGGCCTCGAGAAATGGGACAACGTCGCGGTTGTTGTACCATACCAGAAAATCTCTTATGGTGCTCATCTTAAGGTCTTCCCATATTTGACGACAAGCATTGTAGTCGGCCTGGCTGATGTTTCCGCTCTTAAGTTTACTGTAAAAGTCTCCGTGAGGAGGTAGTTCTGTGGCGTTCAGTTTGTCTAGGTCGTCCATCCACTCGTATGGGAAACACCCTTTTTCTTCACAGCAGTCATAGGCCTTCAAGAATTTGGCGTAGCTGCAGCCGGGTGCCAAGTAGTTCGTGATGTCAAGGAATTTAAGTCTTGTGGTCTTGACGGCCATGTAGGTTCCTGTCCTTTTGATAATGAAGTCGATGGGATCCGTGCGCTGTAACTCTGAGTACAAGTATCGTTTGACGAGGTTGAAATCGTAAGAACCTGAGTTGAAGCCAAGAACCGGCAATTCCATCAGAAACCTCCCAGTTCTTCTTTTCAGCTTTTCCAGGGGTTTCTCTTGTGGGTTGCTTCTTCTGTAGCTTCCGCATCATGGTCGTTTTCTGCTATGGTGTGTCCGTCGTTTTCACTATGAATCAGGTCGTCGATTTCCTGGAACACCCCCTCAAACTTTTCCAGCAGGCATATGTAGGCGGACTCACTGATCTGCTGGAGGTAGTCCACCATCTCTGAAACTAGGGTATTGGAGTTTCCTTGTGTCACGAAACATCGGGGAGCTTCGAAGTCTGGGACATTGCTTGCAACACTGACGCTCAAAGGTACGTGCTGACGTTCCCAGTGCAGCTTGTCTGCCTTGGGCTGGTTTTCTCGGGGTACAGGCTGAAAGTAGCTCTCAAAGTCAAATGTTGCACGGTATGGGTAGTATCGATTATCTTTGTTCACCTCGATCCCTTCCTCGGCCAACCTGTCGAATACAGTGCGGGGTATGTGATAGGCACCACCGGGAAATCGGTGCTTTACATTCGTATCGCAGGTGACTTCGTGTCGATGCAGATCATTTGACCGGGTGAATGCCGTGTTACACTTTGTGCAGGTGTAACACCGGCTGTACTTTTTCCGGTCCCGGACGTAAGAAAAGTGTCGGCCACATAACTTGAGGGTCAGGGTGTTATTGTAGCGACGGTGACTCCGTCTTACCAATTCTGCGAAGATATGGCGATGTGGTTCGTCGTGCTGTTCTGCTCCGACCGGATCTCCATCTTGTTCCTCGTTCAATCTCCGCAGGGATGAGTGAATAGACTTGTATGTTGACCTTGAATATTTTCTCCAGCTGAGATAGGTCGTCTAGTGTCACCCCGGCAATATGTTGCCTACCTGTCTCACGCTTATACTCTTCGATCAGGGTTTGGATTGGCCTTTCCAAGGCTCGGATGTCGGCCCCTCGATGCAACGCTAGGCATCGGAAAAAACAATGCTTGTCGTTGAACCGCTGACCATCTCTGTAATTTCCCACGAGGCTGACAAGCCCTTTGTTGTTTTTGACAAAGGCAGGAAGATCTTCTGTTGGCGCACCAATTGGAAATGCCCTAAGCTTGTTGACGTACACCGTCATGTTGGTGACGTGGGCAACGGTCCATTTCGTGTCCGGTCGCTGCAGCATACCAAAATGAAGCACATCAGCTTCCTGGACTTGCCTAACTAGGTGGTCGAGATCCTCTTGGAATGATATAAACGCAGGCGACGGGAAAAGGCGGGCGTTGTTGTGACTTGCATGGAAGTACCTTAATGATCCCGTCTCGGTATGTCTCAACACAACACCGAAGGAGAGGTTCACCTTCACCCGGCATCGGAGGCGTTGAAAAAAAACCGCAAGGGCATCTTCAACGGTGAAACCACGAAGGCCAAACATTCGGAAATTGTATATATCCTGAATTGAGCGGTCGGTTGAATGATGAGTTCGTATGCATGACCAGTTGGTCTGCACTAGCAACTGGATGTCTGCAGCCTCCTCATCATCAAGTACCACTTCATCATACAAATTCGGGTCCTCATGAAGGTCATCCCGTTGATCTGGGGGCTGTTGTGAGCGATTTGGGGATAGGGGTTCTGCGGGTGGTGGCGGCGGGGCTTCCACAGGTGGTGGTACATGTGGCGTTGGTGTTGGAAGAGGTGCATCTATAGTTGATGGTCGCTCCAGTTTATCTTTCCTATGTCTATTTAGACTGTCCATTCGACTGAAGGATTTTTCATAGGTTGAACAGGACAAAGCTTGATGTTTTTTGTGTTTCTTTTCATGCCGCTTTAGGTTGTCGGTGCGCGTGAATGTTTTTTCACAGTGTGAACAGGACAAAGCTTGATGTTTTTTGTGTTTCTTTTCATGCCGCTTTAGGCTGTCTGTGCGCGTAAATGTTTTTTCACAGTGTGAACACTGGAAAAGATTATTGGTGGAAACATCATTCTGCAAGAAAAAAAAATTATAATAATAAATAGTCAAAAATAGTACCGGGCCTTGTATAAAACATTTTTGATAATTTAAGTTTTACAAAAGATCATTCAAAATTCGTCTCAGTTTCACTCACCATTGGAACTCGAGGTCGTGCTGCCAATTCTTCAGCCACACGGGAAGGAGACGATGGTACGTCTTCAGCCACACGGGGAGGAGACGCTGGTACGTCTTCAGCCACACGGGGAGGAGACGCTGGTACGTCTTCAGCTACACGGGGAGGAGACGCTGGTACATCTTCAGCTACACGGGGAGAAGACGCTGGTACGTCTTCAGGAGAATCTTCGTCAATGCACTTTACATGACAAAAAACAAAAACAAAAAAAAACACGTATATATTAATATAAACATCATCATCATCATCATCATCATCATCATCATCATCACCATCATCATCATCATCCAATTTACCATTGGTTCGGGCTTGCTCAGTTCTTCATAGCACTGTCTGAACGCATCACTTGGACGACGGACAGCCCATACAAACGGACTGTTCTCCTCTTCCTATTGAAATAATAAACAATACAATAATCAATACAATACACAATAATATACATCTTTTCTGCCATCCTAAAACTTCAGTAAAAGCCATTCCTTTTTAATAGACCGCCCCTACATCCCTAAAAATAATATTTATAAAATAAATAAATAAATATATTACATAAATAGCGTAACCCCACCTCTATGCATTCAAAATAGCAAAATGAAGGGCGCCCTCATTTGGTGAAAATTTTTGACGGACTATACCTACATTCTTGACCAAATAAATAGCGTAACCCTACCCCTTTTAAGCGTATCAAATTATATCAACATGCCTCCACCCATGCTCACACCTCTTATCAATATTTAAAAACAACAATAGACTAATAATAATAAAATATCCTATGTCGTGTAGTCAGACCTAATTTTAACGTTAATGATTTTATGTGATGAGGTTGTCTCATCTACAAGAAAATACAAAGAAAAGAAAATGAAATCTTCCTACCTCATCAGAAGAACGGTTCGCGTCTTCTCCTAACAGTTCATCTGCTATTTGTTGGACTGCCTCCTGCTGCGATGCAGTAGGATGTGGACTGTTAAAGGGCCAGTATTCATCTTTCAGCAGCTCGTCATCGGCTATCCGTTGCATAGCTTCTTGCTGCGACAGCGTTGGATCCTGACTCGAAAATGGCCAATTCAATTCATTCATTTCATCTAGTTCAGATGATGTAGGATCGGGACTTTAAAAAAATTCATTTCTGCTATCCATCTTTGCTGATTATCTGCCAGATGATATCTACACAGTCCTATGCTTTACATGAGCAACGCAAAAGTGATTGCATAACGCACGATGTTGTCTCATTGTTGTTGAAAAATAACGATGCAACAAACATAAACAATGCGCAAACATTCAACCAATCAACGATGTCCCGAAATCATCAATATGCATGCTGCGCTTGCGCACTACTCCCTCCACCACACAAACTGCACACCTCCACGCGCGCGCCCAGACGTGTCTCAACCAGTATTTTGAGGAGGAGCAGTGCAGTGAGAGTGTTCCGCATTACGACCAACATTGAGGAGGAGGAGGAGGAGGAGCACACCTCCACGCGCGCCGTGTCTCACGCGCGCACCAACATTGAGGAGGAGGAGCACACCTCCACGCGCGCGCCCAGACGTGTCTCACGCGCGCGCGCCCAGACGTGTCTCAACCTATGTGTGCCGCGTCACGACCAACATTATGTGTGGCGCATCACGACCAACATTGTGGTGGAGCAGGAGGTGGAGGAGGAGGTGGGACTGCACTGCTCCACCTCATTGCTCCACCTCCTCCTCCACCTCCTGCTCCACCACAATGTTGGTCGTGATGCGCCACACATACTACTAATATGTGTGTGCATAAAAAGATTTGTGTCAAACCACACTCCTAAATTACGAACTAAAACCTTTGAATTAATGTTTCTTTGCTTTACCTTAGCACACTGTTGACGAGTACCTATAATTATAAATTCTGAAAATAGGCCATTAGCAACCATCCATTGACTAATATCATTATTACATGATTCCATGGACGATAGAGCTGATTCCTGGTCCTCTACCACATCAGGTGAAAAGAAGAGATACAACTGTGTGTCATCGGCATAGCAATGAACTTGGGGGTGACGAACTTGAACAATATCCAAAAGTTTACTTGTATATAAAATAAAAAAGTAATGGGCCAAAACAGGTACCCTGTGGAACGCCCCACTGGAGGGAGTGGACATCAGATAATTTACCATTAATTAAAACACGTTGAGATCTATCATGTAAATAAGAGGCAAACCATTTAAGAACAGTACCACCCAATCCAAATCTATTTCGTAAAGTGTCTAGCATGACCAAATGATCTAATGTATCAAATGCTGCACTCATGTCTAATAAAACTTGCAGAGAAACATGCTTTCTATTCATTGCCATTAATAAATATTTTTAACTTTGAGCAAGGCGGTTTCAGTACTATGATATTTTACGATATGACGACTGAGCCACAGGGAATCTCTTATTAATAGTGAGATATGTCTGTAGCTGGTTACTGACAACTTTTTCAAGAAGCTTTGAAATGAACTGAAGATTACTGATAGGCCTAAAATTGTCCACCTTAGCCTCCAAACCAGACTTTAAAAGTGGAATAACAATTGCCGACTTCCACAGCCTTGGAAAAGAACCCGACTCTAAAGAAACAATTTTTGTCATGTACGGCAATAAAACGTCTAAATGCTTGGTAAGTAAATTAGTAGGCATTGGATCAAGTACAAATGATTTTTTACTTTAGCTATATATTAATTTCAGAATACAACCTTTCAGAGACCATTTCAAAATTAACAAATTCAAACGTACCATTTGAGCGAAAAGGACCATGTTGGAACATACCTAAGTGGCGAGTATTAATGTTATTCAACTGCGACCGTATAGTTAAAATTCTCTGTCTAAAGAAGTTACTCATATCATTGGCTAATTTATGTGCATCAGAGTGTTCTGGATATACAGAAACAGGTTTACAAAAAAGAGAATCACAAACGTGAAAAACCCGCTTAGAGTTTGTAGGACCCTACAGCACATCATCAATAACCTTTGAACGATCCTCTTGACGCGCTTTATTCGTAAGCGCTGTGACCTTGTTTCTAACATGTTTAAACAGATCCAAATGTTGAAGTTTAGACTGCCGCCATATCTTTTCCAGTTTCCTTCTTTGAATACCGATATGCGCATGTATAGTGCATGAACGTTAGCCACCGAAGCAAAAACAAGTGGGAAATACCACCATTTTCAGGTAAAATTTTACGCAATCAAATGCCCGGCGACCATCATGAGATTACATAGAAAAAGAAAATGTACTTTAACGGGCGAAAACGGGAAGGGAAATGATGAAAACATGCATCATTTTATTCAACATATTGCATGTACGGGGGTAAATGAGATCTAATCGGGAGGACCCCGACGCAGTATATAACATGATACAAGGAGGGGGCTCGAGGGCTAAGGTGGAGACATTCTGTATAATATAACAATAATTACATGATTTTATTTATACCAATCTCAACGGGTGACTACAATTGAATGACATTAATTTAGGAAATAATAAATCAAGAACATGGGGTGATTTACAGCACAAATAAATCAACAAATAAGTATTCGGCCGAATGTTAAATCATTACCATAAAGAAATTGGAATGCCAGCTTGTTCGGTCAACTCAGGGGCTCAGGAACGGGGGGCTCCAGCGCTACCACCAGTCACCTTGTTGAACGGAGCGGGTAGCCCTCTGGGGAACATCACAGCCCGTCAGTACATCTCAGAGTATGTAGCCCTCTGGGGAACATCACAGCCCTTCAGTATAGCTCAGAGTAAGTAGTCATAGAGTAGGTAGACTAGGTAGGCACATAACCACGCCCAAGGATCGTCCAGTGAGGTGAATAGCAGCGCCAGCCCCCCCATGGTAGCACCGGTCAGTCTCCCGTCCCAAGGTAACCCAAGTCGAAGGAAGCCTCGGCGTAGCTGGACATTGTCATTTTATACCCACATCAGTATTCATCCAAGCGGGACCACTTGCTAACAATAAGAACTATAAGACTTTGGCGGAGAAAGTTAAGAATCGAAGGGATTAACCCTTTCGATCCCGCGGGCTCCAAAAAGAGCCTTTGTTGGGATACCCGGTACGCTTCGATCCCGCTGGCTCCAAAAGGTGCCGGGAATCTTCACGCGCTTGACGCCCAAGGTGACTTAAATCACCACCTGAAAATGCTTGAGCGTTCTTTTGTTTGGCGTCCTCTATTGACAGGAATTAAGTTTTTAAAACTTCATAAAAGTGCGCGTCACTTTGCGGTTTCTCCACTTGCGAGTGTCCACTCGCCTTGCCACAACGGTCTGTTTTTTAGTTGCAATCATGATGGAAACGGTGGGGGGTGTTAGCATGGATTGTGATGTATGTACACTGAATACAAGTAAATGGTTCATTTCCAAGAAGAAAACAAACAAAAAAATCCCCAAAAATCTCATTCAATTTGTTTTTCACATGGAAAAGAAATCTGATACATGTACCGTATTTGCATGTATTTATTACAAATTCTCTGAAATATCACCTATTTGTATTACTTTTCTTCAGTGTAAATACTGATCTAATTATTTCATTGTTTTGCTGTTACACTTACAAAATAGATGCACAATATTTTCCTCCCTTTTGTATACTCATTTTTACTATTGTATACTCATATATCTGAGCCATTTGGTATGTACAGTACACATGTAAAAAAAAAAGTCAATCACTGCAGAGTGAGGGCGCACTTCAATGAAATTGTGAAAAACCCACTGGTGCTGAAGTGACATTGGGCTCCTAATTGCTGTGGTAAAGAAGGGTACTCTCTAACGGCTCAGTGAACATGGGCTGGAAATAACTGAAGGGGCACAAACTGTGACCGTAACAATGGCTATAAACAAAAATGTATCTACTTTTCAGCGCATATAACAACAACAAATATAATATGACAACAAATACAAAATTGACAGACAAACCCCTCCTATTTAAAAAAAAAAAAAAATTGGGGGGGGGGGGGGAGGATAACATTTACGAGGGAATAATAATAATAATAATGTATAGATTTATATAGCGCACGTATCCACCAACTAAGTGGCGCTCAAGGCGCATTATATTATTATCCCTGCTCATAAGGCTCATAAGGCTCATAAATCATTCCTGAAACCATCTCAGCTCCCTGGGGAGTATACAGCTCAATTGCTGCCATTTCTAGCGCATAGAGAGCAAACCATCTCTGCCTTCACAGGTACCCATTTAACCCCTGGGTGGAGAGAAGCAATTATGGTTAAGTGTCTTGCTCAAGGACACAGGTGTCACGGCCGGGGCTCGAACCCACACTCTGCTGCTGGCAACACCAGAACTTGAGTTCAGTGCGCTAGACCACTCGGCCACGACAATCCACTTTTCGTGCATTATACAACACATGGGACCTACGGCTTTACGTCCCATCCGAAGGACGAAGCAATTATGGTTAAGTACCTTGCTCAAGGATACAAGTGTCACGACCGGGGCTCGAACCCACACCCTGCTGCTGGCAACACCAGAACTTGAGTTCGGTGCGCTAGACCGCTCGGCCACGACACTCCATACGCGATGCTAAAGTCCATGCATTGTGCTAGAACTTATTTTAAGAATGATATGATAAAAATGCACTGTAAACTTGATTATCTATAAATAACCACCTGTCTCCATTTATGGCTATTTCGATTATGTGTTATGCTATAGTCTGGCTACATTTTTTTATTTCGAATATTTTGCTACTCGAAACATTTGCCATTCATTCTTTGAAGAGAAATACATCACTCGACACCAGATCCAGTATAAGATGGCCACAGTTAATCTTGAAGCTGACCAACATGTAATGGCTGAAATTATTGTCCCCGTGGACCAGAACGAGACAACGGTTATGAAAAACAACAATTCAAACCCAGTTGAGCATCATTTTAAGGTCAAGACTAGCGGCCCTATCCACGGTCTGGTGTATGCCATTGAAGATATGCCTCCATGGTACATTACCATTGTGCTCGGACTCCAGGTGAGATATATAAGTTTAATGCATGGGTGAGAAGTAAAAATATGAAACAAATTCATATTTATTGAAGGCTTCGAAAAGAATATGCTTAGTACAAAAATATAGGCTTAACAAGGGGTTTCTAAAAGCTGAGGGGTGCATAAGCTAACCAGTGCCAGATCATTCATTTTACACTACTGTCATTTTATATCGTACCCAGGAATAAACGATATTGTCCCTTTCAACAGCAGTGTATTCAAATTGCTCTGGGAATACACATCTGAAAAAGACTATAGCGTTTCGAACCCAATACCAATATGACTATACGGTCGACCATGGTTCGACCCACGATCCATGTTATTTGATTTTTACCCAATGGATATCGGAAGTATAGTAACGAACAAAGATCCTCTATAGAATAGAGTCACTGTGTTCATCTTAATCTAGGACACCGATTCCATGCCCTGTTGAACGTCTGCTCTGATCGTGACGATAGTGTTCCTTAAATGTTTACATTTTGCTATACGCAGCATTTCATGACGGATTTCGGAAGCAATGTGTCAACTGTTTTCATTCTGGCTCCATATCTCTGCATATCTCATGATGCTGTTACTATGGGAAAGCTCCTGGGTACCATGTTCTTTGTCAGCGGGATGGTATCCATCCTTCAAACTACTTGTGGAGTCAGGTGTGTATAACTGTTTTGGCACAATTACTTTTCTCTGTTATTTGTATAATTAAATATACATACTAATGAATCCAGAGATCCATCAAGGTTGTAAGCCTTAAGAAACCTGTGAAGAGAAAACTATGAAGGAATGTTCCATTTTAGCTTTGGAAGGAAAACCACAAAAATAGGGGCCTATAAGGAAAGGCCATTTAATTAGATAGGGCCTGAAAACTAATCCACTTGTCGACTTGGGTCCGAGTGAGTTATGAATGAAAGGCGAGGAAAAATAAACCCATAGGCCTATGCCTACAACCTCCGACCATTATGCTGTAAAGCATCAATTAAAAATGTATTATGCGTGATAGACACATTCTTCAATGGGTAATTTTCACTATGTCCTTGAACATTCCATGCTGGCTGATGATACTTTGTTTAGTGGAGCGAATGCATGATCAGAGCAGACTTTCAACAGGGCATGGAATCGATGTCCTAGTTTAATATGAACACAGCAGCAACAGTTTGTCACCGGTCTCACGAAGTGACACAAACTTAATTGCCCACTAGACAAAATTTACATTTGAAGAAAATGGTGTTTGAAGTTAGTCTCTTTTTTGAACCACACGTTTCTTCATCAAAATTAATATTTTTGAATTGTTGTCACTTTCGAATTATGGAGATATGTTGTTTTGGACTCTATGACGTTTTAATTACTAAAAATATAACCGCTGCAAACTCTATGTTTGTGTTAGAAAACTGTACAAAAAACCTAGTTTGCGTTTTCACGAAGTAACACGCGGTTACGTATTTACTGAAGTTTGTGTCACTTCGTGAAAACGTTTTATTCTGTGAGCCGCGGCGTTCACAGTGTATTATCTACGGTGAATTGATTAAGTGTCAGTTCTTGAAAATGTAAATCTTCACTTTCTCACAAGTTTAGTTTTTCCTAATTAGTCAAATTAAGAAAGTAGCACACTTCCAGCTTCAAAACTTCGTGACATTATAGCTTCTGATGAATAACGTCATTTTTATTTGTTAACGATTTTTATTTTTTTACACTTTGTGTCACTTCGTGGGACCGGTGACGGGTTGAGTATGAACTTATTATGTGGGGGTATTATTTTTAGTCCCTGAATTAATCTAAAAGTAACCGATTCCATGCCCTGTTGATCGTAACGATAGTGTCCCTTTAAGAATATAATTAAATTAATTTATATCTAATTAAATTAATTTATATCTAATTAAATTAATTTATGTTCAGTACAATTGTCTAAAATTGGTGATCCATCTGTATTTGGCACTGACGTACTTAAAATGATTCTGATGCCACTCGAATGGCGATAAGCCAAGGATTTACTGATTAATAGGCGATCAACATTATTATCTTAAACCATTGCGGAGATCATGTTTCATTATAACTGAAAATCAATACTCCACGACGTACAATTTCCTTTTAGGGAAACCTTCCCTTCTGTCGCCATTTCCTTGCCCAACACACTAATGATGTTCCTTATAATACTTCTCATACAGACTACCCATCATCCAGGGAACGACTGTTGCCTTTTTGATCCCAACATTTTCGATTCTTAGCCTAAGGGGAGAATGTCCCCCTGTACCCACAGGTGAGCAAGCACCGTATCATGAAGCGAGTAGGGCCGTAGCGTAGGGGACCGTAGAGAAGGGGTTTGGGGTGTGAAACCGCCACAGTATTTTTCTCAGTCAGCATGTTGGAGCTTCATTTCAGTTTTGTGGTTTTTGTGCATTAAACCTCCTTAAATAACAATATTGAGGCCAAGATTATTACTGTAATCAATTACGAGAAACTTTTTGCGAAATGTTCACGCATGTTCACCCCAACGACTTTGAAGGGTGATATATTTTTTGAAAAACATTTCAGCACCCCTACCATTTTATTTCCATATTCACCGCTGAAATCTGTCAGCAAATTGGGAAATTGATATTTGGTATAAACGCAAATTTAACAAAATACCATACAACTAATCTGTGAAAATTTCATCACAATAGATACTCTCTTTTTTGAGAAAACAACGAAACACCATTGCATGTTTTGTCTCAGGATGCAAAGTGTGCCAAAGTAATAAGCCGAACCTCCACAGATTGGTTATTTAATGTCTATCTTGATTTAAAAAAAAGAGTAAGCATACTCGTAGAAGCAGTTTTGTTAACAATACCAATGTTGTACCTTCCCTCTTATTTCAAAATTATGTCGTTTTAGTTAATTCTACAACAGAGGAACTTAGTGTGGCAGAAGACGAATGGTTGGCGAGGATCAGAGAGGTAGGCCAATGAACACAAGTTATAGGCCTATATATAAACTGCCTTTGTTTTGATGACTAAAATGTCGACACGTTGCCACAAGGTCAAACATGATACAGTCGAGCTGTTGAACATCACTGACGTAAGATATAGACTCATAAAGATAAGGCAGCCAAATCTTCTTGCACAAAACGTCATAGGCTCCTGTGCCAGAAGATTTACGCCGTAGGCAACATATTGCTCTTGCTTTTTGTTTTTCAGACTATAGCAACCTTTTAACACCAAACAGACGGAAACAAATTGAAAAGTCCTGATATTTCATTATATTTTCCACCGGAAAAATAGATGACAAAAACGCAACTCGTCATTAGACAACAGATCTTGGTGGATCGGGGCGGGGTTGACAAAGGAGGGTGGGGTCACATAGGTTTTTTTTTTTTAATGGTAATTTGCAATAAAATATAATGATAGATATTGCGGGACCATAATGTAGCTTTGTTTTCACATTGAAATTAGTAGCTCATAGTGTACACTAAATAAAGTGATTTTAATATTGGGAACAGTCCTGTGATTTCTTAGGATTTTTCCTGATTTCAGGAGATTTAAAAAAAAATCTCCCTTTGCCTCGAAGAAGAGAAGTAGCCACCAAGGAAATAAAGAAGTAGCCTGTATTGTGTTCAAACCTCTAGTTTCTTGTTTGTGGGGATGTGGAGAGTCTGTAAATCCTCCATAATTGAACATCCAGGAGGTTCAGGGGGCTTTGTCCTCTAGACCAAAGGGAGACCCAGGCCTGCTACCCATTTTCAGGATTTTTACTTTTGTCAAATTACACCCCTGTGGGAATCGACCAGTATGAACACCATGAAAGAATTACTGGCGTTATTTTAACACCCCAGGTTTTCAAGGGTAATCAGGTCAAAAAGTTGATCCCAAAAGTAGCTTATCATGGTAACCAAGGCCACTTTAAACAAGTGTCTCATTAGACAATTACAAACTTTGAGTAATATAGGCCTATGTGTTTTATAATCAGAAAGTCGCATTAGGAATAACAGGATACGTTTTAAATGTTAGATTAATGATTGACAATATTAAGTTATGAATTGTTACATTATTACATTGTTACAATTGTTATATATGGCCAATTTATCGTAAATGTTTTTGCAACTTTTTGTCATTCTTCATCTGTCGGGTTTTATTGAAATCTACGATAATTTGGTTAATATATATATGAGCTGGACTTACTCAATTGTTCCACACCGTTGTGTTTAAAGGGACAGTATCGTTACAATCAGATTTTCAACGGGGCATGGAATCGGTGTCCCAGACTTGTATTCGAGTACTCAAACCTCGAATCCGAGTCCACAGTGTCGACTACGAGTCCGAGTCTCAAGTCATATGGGTCGAGTCCGAGTCCGAGTCCGAGTCACGAGTCGCTTTAAAAATCAAAAGAAAAAACATACACATGTCAAAGTTCAAAATTAAGTGAAAACAATACTCGACATCTGGGCTAGTATCTTACCAATTTTGTTAAGCCAAAGATTTATTCCCAAAATCAACATTATTTTATTGACTTTTTTAAATATTTAACTTGAGTTGTATTATAGAATTGAACAACTCTTTATTTCGATAAATGCAACATGTTTGGAAATCATCACACTAATTACATCTACAGCGCTCTCACCGTGATTGTTTTTAAGGGTGGGGGAATTCAATTTTTTTAAATTTAGGAGTATGGGAGGGGGTCAGCAACCACTGGCGTAAATCCGTGATGAAAAGTGGGGGATGATTTTGAAATTTGGGTGCACGGTATAGCATGAAGTTCTGCAGTCGACAACTATTCAGAATCTTGCGGCTACAGTACAGATATTAAATGTGTATTTTTATTATATATATTTGTTCAACGCATGTAAAATGTTTTGGGGATGATTCTATGGACCATCCCCCGGTCTAAAAAGTGGGGGGGGGGGGTATATCCCCCATCCTCTGGGGTTTACGCCCGTGTCAGCAGCTAGTCTTAGAAGCCATCCATCCCCCTTAACAATGTTGATCCATCGTTTTAATGGAACTATTGCAGCGGGAGACCATCGCCATTTAGCACTATCATTTATTTGTATGTATTAATAACCTACATATTGAGTCAGTGGTGTTACTGTGAATGATCACTTTAAAACAATCATAACAGTTGAAAATGCATGTATATTTATATCAGGCAATTGACAAATTTAAATGTTGGAAAGGTTGGTACATGAACAACACATATTTACATAATGTATATTACCTTTAGTATTGGCATTATTTGGAGTGTCGTGGCCGAGCGGTCTAGCTTACCGGACTCAAGTTCTGGTGTTAGCAGCAGAATGTGGGTTCGAATCCCGGCCGTGACACTTGTGTCCTTGAGCAAGACACTTAACCATAATTGCTTCTCTCCACCCAGGGGTTAAATAGGTACCTGTGAGGGCAGAGTTGGTTGATTAGCCATATATGCGCTGTAATGGCAGCAATTGAGCTGTATACTCCCCAGGGAGCTGAGATGGTTTCAGGAATGATTTATGAGCCTTATGAGCCTCATGAGCAGGGGTAATAATATAATGCGCCTTGAGCACCACTCAGTTGGTGGATACGTGCGCTATATAAGTCCACACATTATTATTATTATTATTATAATGTATTACCTTTAGTATTGGCATTATAGAACAAGGATCAGATGGTATTACACAAAATATCCTATTCTTTCCGAAGAGAGGCTTTATTAATAGGTCACCGTGAGTGTACAATAGCACTATTGTCGTCCCTAATTTGCCATATAGTGACCAATTCCGAATTAAGTTGGCATAGTGACCAATGCGGTATTGGTCACTTTGCCAAATTACAAAAATAGCCAGTTAGAGCATTCGTCATTTGAATGCATGCTCTATCTCCAAAACTATAAGGAATACATGCATGTGGATTATATACAATGGTAGGTCTCTTCCTGAATGTACTAATGGGCGGGAACACTTAAAATTGAAACAAGTCGGATTGGTCACTATGGCAAATTAGGGACGTTGTGTGCAGAAAATGTTTTGCATCATGGCTGATTTTGACAACGATTATTGTGTTTAAAATCAGTAAAGGCAGCGCTGGTATGAAACAAAGAACACAGTATTAACAAACGACCAGTTGTTGTATGTACCTATTGTCTATTGATACTGATAAATACTGACAATGAGCACCATTGAAATTAGCTTTTTTAATGTATTCTCACCTGCTGTATTTAGCAGCAATAAAATTCGTTTAAAATAATACATTGATTTACTACGGGGTGGCGTGGAATTTTTAAGCAGGCGGGAAAATTTCAAAGAGTGGTGGGAGAATTTCTAGCGTGGCGGAATGAGCTGCTTTTCGCTGAAGGAGTGGCGGGCCCACCGCGCGGGTGAGAGAGAGCACTGTCTACACGAGTTACTATAATACATGTCATTCAAATGTAATCCTTCCATCTTTCTCCATGGTGAATTATGCCACTTAACAAAGTACACGTTTTGTTCCTACGAAGTTATGCGCTGAAGCTTTGGTACATGATTTGTAATCATTGCTACAACGTAATTTTATAAAACATTGTTTAAAACACTATTTTGCAAGAAAATTCTTATTTTTTAAATGTTTTAAAATAGTGAATATTGGGCATTTTGCCGTCGAGTCCAAGTCACAAATATCGAGTCCGAGTACCAAGTCATTTTCAATCCCAGTCTGAATCCCAGTCACCAAAATGTGACTCGTGTCTTACTCGAGTCCGAGTCACGAGTCATACAAGTCTGCGGTGTCATATTAATAATCTTAGCACAATGTCTGAAATAACTGGCTCCTTTATGCAGCAGCAACGGTAATATGACCTTATCATGTGGGGGTATTATTTTCAATTACTAAATTAATCTAAAAACTAGCACACCGATTCCATGCCCTGCTTATCTTGACGATATTGTCCCTTTAAGTGCCAAACTAAACCTTTCCGTTCATATCAGTCAGTTGATTGTATCAACATTTAAAACCTAGCTATTTATTTTTTTAGCGAATGACAAGTGCAAAGTGCAAAGACCCTAATATGCAGCCACTAAAAAGGCCTCTTCTGCTTGTCAAAATTGCCCCATGAAGAAATGGTTTTCCCTGATTGCATTATCTCTCAGTTTTACATCGGGCCTATTGTGTACTACGTTAAAAGCTTTATCAGAGTGATGAACGAACCTTCATTCAAGGCTTTTTATTTATTTTAAATATGAAAAATAAATGTTAATGGTCTTACGTTTCGAACCTAGCAGGTTCTTTCTCAAGGCAAAGTGAGACAGGAGAAAACAAGGCACATACATAAACATACCGTAAGAGTGGAAGTTAGTCAGGTGTGAAATGAACACACAAGAAGAAGATATAAACATTTATTTTGCATTTATACATATTTATATAAATGTCCTTTAAGTTGGTAAGCTGTTTGCAATAGCTAATTCTCTATTTATTTTAAATATGTTTTCTTTTTTAATTCTTTGGCAGATCCAAGGTGCTATCATGGTCGCTTCATGCGTGCAGGTCATAATTGGAGCCACTGGTATCGTGGGGATCCTGATGAATTTCATCGGTCCACTCACTGTTACACCGACCATCACGCTGATTGGACTATCGCTCCACAAAACAGCAGCAGCAAAGTCTGGTTCGCACTGGGGGATTTCATTTATGTAGGTCACAACACCTTATATAAATCATATAGTGAAGACCGCATCGATCTTTAGTTTACCACTTAATAAAGCACTCTTCATTTCTGTATTCTCAGGACCATAGTGCTCATCGCCTTGTTCTCACAATACCTACCTGAATTTCGCTTACCCCTTGTTAGCTACAAATCAAGCAAGAAGTGTCACGTGACTAGAGTTAAGCTCTTCAAGATGTTTCCAGTAAGATACTTATTTTCTTAATAGCATTTATCATGGGCGGATCCAGAACATTTTTTAGGGGGGGGGGGGCTGAGAATCAAAAACAATTATTTTTCATTACTACAAAAATTACAATGAAATAATTAAAGGGAGAGATAAACAAAGCACACTGTGGGAATGGGAGTGCGTTCTCCCCTCCCCTCCCCCCTCTCTCTCTCTCTTTTTCTCTCCTTTTTTTAAAAACGATTTTAGGGGGGGGGGGGCTACAGCCCCATTAGCCCCCCCTGGATCCGCCAATGCTTATTATATATTAAACTGAGTGGTTGGTTTCAATATTGGTTTCTGGCTTTAATTATACGAAGTATAGTGTATTTGGAAAAACTATAAAAGCACGATGGAAGCATCCTCTCCTTAAAAGTGTTGTAATAATGATGATAGTGGTGGGATCGGAGGAGAACCCCAGACGTAATATTCCAGTGGAAAACTCACGTAATCATGTAGGGACTGAAAACCAAACCCACATCAGGTCCGAGAGGGGTTCGAACCGGGGTTCACAGATGATGACGGCGAGCCTAATCATTGTAAAAAAAAATGTTAACCTCATATATAAGTTTAAAGTTAATTTCTTGGATCATTCATCGATTTGATAGTAATAACGTTTTTCTGTAGATTATTCTAGGTATTGCTGTAGCCTGGCTCCTTAGCTACATATTTACGGTCACTGGCGTGTTTCCTGACGACCCTACCGAGTATGGATACAGTGCCCGAACTGACCTCAAGAGTGATGTTCTTAACCGTGCGCCGTGGATCAGCTTTCCTTATCCAGGTTTTTTTTTTTACATTTATTTTATGACTAATTTGTATCAGCTATCTGTCGTACAAGGTTGTATCATAAATAGTTTTTGAAAACGTATCATTGAGTTAAACCATTTATTGTTGTCTCATAGGGCAGTGGGGTACGCCCACCGTGACTATGTCGGGCGTTTTGGGCATTGTTGCCGGCATTCTTGCCTCCATCATCGAATCAATCGGTGACTACTACGCATGTGCAAGGATGACTGGTGCCCCACCCCTTCCCCAGCATGCTATCAACAGGGGTATCCTGATGGAAGGGATTGGATGCGTATTAGCTGGAGCCTGGGGGTCAGGAAACGGAACTACGTCACACAGCGAGCACATCGGTGCTATTGGACTTACCAAAGTAGGCCTATTTCAATTGATTTGATTGTACCCTTTACACACCGACGTAGTGAAGCCCTATATACTCAGTGCTTTCCGAGTGTCTCTGAAAAAACACACAGGCCATTTGGGCGGGATTCGAGCCCACGACCTTCTGCTTACTCGTGCAGATAAAGTGTTTCAAACAAATTTGTAAAATATTATAATATCGATCAGATTTATGCTGTTACTAGTATACGCAGTATAGTGTGTACTGCAATAGACCTGTTGCAATGAACCAATCAGAGTTATGGAAATAACGATTCCACTCGGGTCTATCCGTTCAGTGCACATTGTAGCTCTCTAGCGGTGAATTTGCAGCCGCTAGCTAGCCGCTGTCTTGATGACAGCCACTTTTGCGTCGTGTGGGCGTTGTGCGTACACTGATGTACGTACATGTATGTTATGGAACTAATCGTGCGTGTACCTCTATCAGCCAATGATCGCTGGAGATATTCCGCGTGTACGCACATCAACTGCAAAATACGCCAAACGCACTGCCCTTTCGCCCACAGTGATCTAACAACATGTGACCTCAACAGCTCATGCACGGTGCAAATAGACTAATCCGGTGACCACTGTTTTCCGCCATTACTGCGGTGGTACCACACTACGCGCGCGCGTCACATACATTCTTAAAATAATACGCTGTACGGTAGCGTTTCGTCAAATATAGTGCACAGATTGGTCAAAGAAGCACTGCGCTGCGTAGGAAATGAACGCTTGACATGACACAGAATGTTGGTACCACCGCAGTTATGGCGGCGTCCAGTGAACTGGTCGACGGATTAGTGGTGGGAACGTGATTGATCTTAAGTACAATGTTGGGCCAGGGGCACTCAGCAAAAGTGTAAAAAATGTTAACATATTTCCCATCTTAATAGGCTACTCTTTCATTTATACACGGAAACTATGGGTACGTACAATACACCTCACCACATTCCAGACCTGCAGCACCTTTGTCGCCTTGATCAAGATTCAAGAATATACTTATGGCTATCTGTGGTGTACGTCATGATCTTAAAAACTTATCATAATGTAGCTGCATGTTTGCCATGGAGATTATAATATAGCCTACACTACTTGGCAACCAACTTACAGGGCTTGTTCAGTAATGGTCCTGCTGATTTACAGTTTAACTTAAAGGGACAATATCATCACGACCAACAGGGCATGGAATCAGAGTGCTAGTTTTAGATTAACTCAGTGACTGAAAATAATACCCACATGATAAGGACATATTACCGTTGCTGCTGCATAAAATGATCTAGTAATTTCCAGTCACTGTGTCTTAAACTAGGACACCGATTCAATGCCCTATTGAAAGTATGATCTGATCGTGACGATAGTGTCCCTTTAAGTCAGTAAGCACAATTTGCAATATCACAGCTATATATTTACCCCTATGGTTTTAACCATTGTGACAAACGATATTGCTAAAACAGTAAAAAGAATCATGCATGTGGTTAATTTCAGGTCGGAAGTCGTGTTGTTATCCAAGTTGCTGGCTGTTTGATGATGGTTACGGGTATACTGAACAAACTAGTTGCCTTGTTTGCAACCATACCAGAACCAGTTATTGGGGGCGTCCTTTGCGTTACATTTGGTGAGTTCCCACTTGCAGTTTGCCTCTCCGTGCACGACTTGATGATACCCCCCCCCCACCACCACCACCACAAGTCACCATGGCATTTAGAATACCGCTGGTTAGCATGCGTGATTTACATTCAAGTTTTTAGGTTGTATAGTACTTCTAGCATAATTATGAACAATACACAATATCTTGGAGGGAAACCAAAATTCATGTTGACACCTTCGAAACCTCAGCCTACAGAAGCACCAGCCCAATTGCCAACTTAAATTGTCAGCCCACCACCCTCATTGCACAGTGTGACAAAGGCTTGAATGTACTAATTATCCTGATTGTTCATCTTACAGGCCAAGCACAGGTACTATCTCACCCCCCCCCCCCTCATCGACGGACTGCAGAGAGATGTATAATGACCACAATATATAAGGCTATAGAACTTTTGTGCATCACTGGACTTTAATAATCATACTTCTACTGAAATGAGCTTAAAGACCTGGCGCCAATTCCATAGAGCTGCTGAAGCAGAAAAAATGCTTACCAGAAAAAATTACAAGGCAGATGTTGTTGCTTACCATCCAAAGTTCCACACAAACTGTTTGTAATATGGCTGGTAGTCTGTATTAAAATGCTTAGTCAATTCACTTTATAAAATATTTTTAAAAGCTGCGCTAAATATAGACTGGTCCCCTGTCTATATCCTATCAAGGATATAGACAGGCTCCAGGCGTACCACTTAAAGGATTTCATTGGATACGTTAACGCGTTGTGCTGAAGATCTGACGTCACGGACAGGATCTGGCATAATTCACGCGCCTCCAGTTCAAAGCGTGACGTCAGATCTTCAGGCTACGCTAAATACAGCTAACTGGAACATTTGTTTGTGCATTGCTCATTTGCATCCACCATAGGCATGGTAACAGCCGTAGGACTGTCTAATCTTCAGTATGTCGACCTCAACTCATCCCGTAATCTTTTCATTCTTGGCTTTTCTACATTGATGGGGCTAGCAGTACCATACTATACTGAGGAAAACCCGAACTTCTTAAAGACTGGTACGTAAGCACAAAACAAAAGCATGAATTATAGAGTTTTAATTTTGACTTGATCTTTTCATCATAGAATGCCTCCCTATTTTTGTTTAAGGATCTCTTGAGGTTGATCAAATCCTAATGGTTATGCTGAGTACCGGCATGTTCATCGGTGGATTTCTCGGCATTCTGCTCGACAATACTATCCCAGGTATATAGTCAAATATAGTATTTGCACTCTAAAAAACGAAGTGCTGAATATAGCACCTCTAGTGCTGAATATAGCACCTCTAGTGTAGTCACTATATACAAGCTCCTAAAAAGTGCTAAAATTAGCACTTGAGGTGCTATATTCAGCACTTCGTTTTTAGAGTGCATATACAAAGTACACTCGAAGCGCTGAATATAGCACCTCAAGGGCTAATTTTAGCACTTTTTAGGAGCTTGTATAGTAACTGCACTAGAGGTGCTATATTCAGCACTTCGTTTTTTAGAGTGTGGGGTAAAGCATTTATTATTCTGCATAGTGTACGTATATGCCTGATTATATCGACTTAATTCAAAAGCTAACTCGAATCATCAATCTTTATTTGAACATTTTGGCCGAAACATGATTCCTAAAATGTTCTTTCCTCCCTGTAATCAGGAACCGATGAAGAGCGAGGATTCCTTGCCTGGCGTCAACACACCATCGGCGCCGAAGATAAAGATGAAGAAGTTCAAGATGTCGAAAAAGATGAAGAAATAGAAGGAGAACCAACGGAGCAAACATCTATGCAGACGACCAAGAGAAGCCAGTGTTACGATCTACCGTTTGGTATGAGGTTCATCCGTCGTTGGGCCTGGTGCCGTTATCTACCTTTCAGTCCTACATTTGAAGGTTTCAATTGCAGCAGGATGAAGATTTGCAAAAAGAACCGTTATTAATCTGCCTCCAAATTCCACTCGTCATGCTTCAGATGTTTTCTTTGATTATAGGATTATCAACTGCTATAATGGTGTTTGGAAAACTGTTTATACAAGGTTTCTTACTGGTTATAATTGAGGGTTACGGTTGTTTTAGGATTAAAATATAAAAATATATAAACGGGAAGCGAGCAAAGAAAAATTGGCTGATGCCTGACTCGAACCCGCGACCTCTCGAATACCGTACGAGCGCTCTACCAACTGAGCTAACCAGCCCCTATGTTGGTGGGCGGTCCACTTATGCAATTATCTATTGCTCTGTACGTGGGACCAGGTCAGAGGCCAAAGCATATCTGCCGAGTAGCCAGGGATCATGCCCTGGTCCGATGCAAACAACCTCTCGAACCCGCGACCTCTCGAATACCGTACGAGCGCTCTACCAACTGAGCTAACCAGCCCCTATGTTGGTGGGCGGTCCACTTATGCAATTATCTATTGCTCTGTACGTGGGACCAGGTCAGAGGCCAAAGCATATCTGCCGAGTAGCCAGGGATCATGCCCTGGTCCGATGCAAACAACCTGGGTAACGGCAGAAGTGGGGATCACACAACGGAACACAAGCCTTTTACGTGGTTGTACACAGAATAAAATATATATAGGAAGAAACTGACCTGAAATATTATATAAACGGAAAGCGAGCAAAGAAAAATAAATTGGCTGATGCCAGACTAAAATTACTAGGTCCCTAGAAATGCTTAGACAAGAATTCCGACTCGAGAGCTCGTGCTGTTCTTCAAAAGAGTAATAACTGGTTTATTCAGTCCCAATTTCTCCACTATCATCGACATAAACTATGTGCATAAACGTGCGTGATAACTAATGCCTGTGTGCAGTCCGTTGTCTATACGCGCACCACGATGTTCACCACGCGTATCGGCGTTTGCGAATAAGACGTGTAGCTGCGTTGGTGGCGCATTTTGTCCCAACCCTTCCTCACCCCTGGACTGTGTGTTAGCACGCATCATCATCATCGATCATCAACGCTGTTCGTCTTTCGACATGGCGCCATCAATAATTGTGTTCAAATAGCTAGTGTGCGTCAATAACATTCTCTCGTATACGTGCACGTACGTGTATTATAACACTACAGCTTGGCGACAACATTTTCTGAATCATTTACGTTAGAAATCTCAAAATATCGGCAAGGGTCAACGGACAGATTTCCGTAAAACTCTCTTGAAAGGTAAATCAACATTGTGTATTCAGATTAAGGTAAAATTTTAATTCTAAACTTTTACAGAATCTTCTGTGTGTTGACACTGTTTTTGTTTTTGTTGCAATTCAGGGGTTTCCTTTCATTGAGTTTCTGTAAAAAAAGATTTCTGTAAAATTTTCAGTTTTACAAAATATTTTGAAAAATGTGAGAATTGTGTTTTTCATTGTGATTATAAATGGTTAATTAAATTATGATAAAGGTATGCAAATTTAAATATTAAACCGTTTCGCTTTTTTTTGCCCTGTCATATTAATGGTATGGCCTACAATGCGCGTCAAGCCTCGGATCACGTGAGACCCTTCTCCCCCGGCCTGTGTGTATAAACGGTGAGGCGGAGGCGCCAATGTACGCTGTGCAATCTGACGCGAAGACGTGAGACGCGCTCCTGTGTTCCTCACTGGGTTAGAACAACCCAGATAACATCACAACATTGGCCCAACGTAGGGCCAACGGAACGGTTTCATTTGGCCAACGTTGGCTGTCATCGTTGGCCCAACGTAATTTTGCTCATCGGCATTACATTGGGCCAATGTAAAAGTTGGCCCAACGTTGGCCCAAAGTCAACATTGGGCCAACGTTGGCCCAACGTTGGCCCAATGTTGGGCCTTTGTATCGTTACCTTTAAGCCAATATTGAGCCAACGTTGATCCAACTCATTCCAACATTGGATTAACGTTGGGCCTTTGTATCATTAACTTTGATGCAACATTGATCGAGCCAACATCGAGCCAACATAGTCCAACATTGGACCAATGTTGGGCCTTTGTATCATTAACTTTGATCCAACATCGAGCCAACATTGAGCCAACATTGAGCCAACATAGTCCAATGTTGGACCAATGTTGGGCCTTTGTATCATTGACTTTGATCCAACATCGAGCCAACATTGAGCCAACATAGTCCAATGTTGGACCAATGTTGGGCCTTTGTATCATTGACTTTGATCCAACATCGAGCCAACATTGAGCCAACATAGTCCAACATTGGACCAATGTTGGGCCTTTGTATCATTGACTTTGATCCAACATCGAGCCAACATTGAGCCAACATAGTCCAATGTTGGACCAATGTTGGGCCTTTGTATCATCGGACTTTGAGCCAGCATCGAGCCAACATTGAGCCAACACACTCTAAAAACTCCCGGGTCAGATTTGACCCATACTCCAGGTTGGATATGCCCCGACACTTTCCTGGTCAGAATGACCCAAAAAGTTGGGTCAGTTTATTTGACCCGGAAAACAAGTCAAATAATCTGACCCAACTTTCCGGGTCATTCTCACTCAGAAAGGGTCGGGTCATATCCAACCCGGACTCACAGCTCAGATTAATGTTGACCCGGATTCCAAGTCTAATGAGATAAGCATTTCTTCCATGTATTAAGAAGCCTTATCTGTGGCAAGCAGTCAAATAAAACACATTTCTTGTTTTTTTTGTAACATTTAGCTGAATCATAACCCTATAAACTGTTAAATTTCCATAGAAAATTGCCATAAATAAGTGCATCTTTCTATAAGGAACACATGCTTACCTTGTTAGGATGGCCTTGGAGACAACACATTGTAATTTGAAGGATAACTGTAAAATGAAAAGAAACAAACAATAATGAAATGATTTTCTGATTGTTATATGTATTTATTTTTCTTTAACTGTTGAAAATACATGTTCATAAATAGTCATTTTAAAGTTATTCTTTAAATGTGGCAATATTGTCACGAACAACAGGGCATGGAATCAGAGTTCAAGTTCTATATTAACTCAGTGACTGAAAATAATACACACGTGGTAAGGTCATATATATATTGGCGTTGCTGCTGCATAAATGAGCCAGTACTTTTTAGTTTTAATACTGTGTTCATCTTAAACTAAGACACAAATTCCATGCCCTGTAGAAAGTCTGCTCTGATCATGACGATACTGTCCCTTTAATATCTTTACACCAACTTATGTTTATGGGATTGATGGTCAGTACGTAGGTTGAACTATCTGTCGAAATGTATACCAATACTAACATGCCCATGCAATGAAGATTGGGGGTTGTTTACATGGCCCAACTCCCAGGGATTTACAGTCGGCAATAATACATTTTACTAGATCACCCAACATATATTGTTTAATACCCTTAGAAAAATTCCCCACAGTCACCACAATGTGTTCACACTGTGATCACAGAGAACACAGAGAACATACTAGGTGACCCTTCCACACTGAATTGCCACATACTGTGATCATTTCACACTATTTATCCACTATGTGATCACATTATGAACACTCTGTGATTCTGTCACAGTGTTTGTCCACACACAGAGAACACTCAGAGAACACACTGTGAATTGCCACTCAGTGATCACAGTGTGAACACACTGTGATCATTTCATTACGTGAATTCCCCATTAGACGAAAATCGTTGATCAGTATGGTCCCTGTACATGTACATGTGGCTCTGATGTATAAAACAAATATTCAAATGCACCAACAACATATTTTCATATTCAACTTCAACACAATTCAATACTGTACTGGACAAAATTCACGATCATTGTTTTATATGTTTTGACTGCTGCAAATGTCTTTAGCCACACGTATTGTGAATAATTTAAAATATCTATAATAAAGCTGAGTTTATGGAGTAATACATGTCCGTGTACTTAAAAGTTGATTTATACCAGTACCACTTGGAAACTTCCAAGTATGCTAATATATATTTTTGTCTGGGATTTGTTTTGAATTAAGTTTAACATTCAAGTTTATTTGAAGCAAGAAGGAAGCAACATCCACCAATTAATTTGAATTTATTTATTTATAATTGTTTTTACAGAGTTTTATGGTGCTTAGACACTTGGAAAAAGACGGGGGAATATAAAATATAAAAATAAGGTTACACCCGAGACCCGTTTGGAAAAGTGGGAAATAAAATAAAAAATATAAATAAATTGAATACAATTTACACCAACAAAAAGGGCACCTTTGTAACTCTATAGACAGCTAGACAGTTAATAGGGGATAGGATTGCATTAAAATATCGATATTATTTCAGAGATGGCTAAGACGAAGAGCACTTCGAAACTTGCGTAAAATGCCGACATCCAAGTTCAGTGACTGATGTTAGCACTATTCATGAACATTTGTTCTATCAACCTTAACGAAATCCACAAATAAATAAATGTTGTCTCTGAATGTAAAAACTTCCAACAAAGCCAGACTGTGTAGACGAGGAACCATGGATGTGCTAGACATTCTATACATTCTATTCTATACTAGACATTTTAGTATGGAATTCCATATCTGCCATTCTAAACGTCGCGCGTCACCCATCTAAACGTCGCGCGTTGCCTGTCGCGTGTCACTCGTCGCTGTATTTTTGTAATAAAATAGAAAACGCTAGAAACGGATTATTTTCTCTCAATTGTCCTTTCGTGAAAACGGAAAGGCAGCGAGCGCCACTACAGACCTATAAATAGGCTCACTGGAAAACCTCTCGCACGTATAGTTTTGTCATCACAGCGCCTGTACAAAACCAAGCGGAATTATCGATATGTCGTGAGCCAGTATGAAGCTGGTACCCGTATATTTCTTGATTTGCACGCACGCTATGAGGGAATATTGAGGACAACGTAGTTTGCGTTTTTCACAAACTTCGTCAAAGAGTCATTCCATGCCAACTCACCTAGTGGTTGTCAGAGACCGACTCAGATTTTGCCGACTTTTTTTTTCAACATAAAGAACACACAGCAAAATTTTGCTCCCAACTCCAAGTCGTTTCCGAGATATGAGCCCCTGGAAAATATAGCCACGTTGCGTCAGTGATTTTTTGGCATATTCAGAGGCCTACACTGTACAAATGGTGTTTAGAATTTAAACACATTTCTAAACACTTAATTGTACCCACTTTTCCCACATGTTTAGCAAAATAAACGCGTTTAAATGCTAAACGGCCATCCTCTGTACATTTCACAAAGCTAAACGTGTTTTTTGACACCTGTTCATATGGTTTTTAGCATTCAAACACACCACAGAAAAGCACAATCTAAACATGTTTTAGGCTAAACATGTGAAAAAGTGGGTACAATTAAGTGTTTAGAAATGTGTTTAAATTCTAAACATCATTTTTACAGTGTATATCTCAAAATTGGGTAAAGATATTTTGCTGAAAATTATTATACAGGATGAATAACAATCTACTAGAATCTGCTGTCAAAAGTAGTAGGCTATATCTCCTTCAGTTAGGGGTCCTTTACTGAAAACCCACAATTGAGTCGACGTAGGTTACTTTTTGACATTTTGGGCCCCTCTGGTGACCACACAAGTGGTCAGATTGCTTTTATCATGGGTGGATCCAGAATATTTTTAGCCGGGGGGGGGGGGGGGCTGAGAATCAAGAACGATTTTTCAGTACTACAAAAATTACAATGAAATAATCAAAGGGAGAGGAAAACAAAGCACGGTGAGGGGGAAATGAGGGGAAACATGAGGGGGAATACCTTACCGTTTGTATCTGATTCTGTTTTAATTTTAATTTTTTTAAACGATTTTAGGGGGGGGGGGGCTACAGCCCCCTTAGCCCCCCTGGATCCGCCAATGTTTATAGGTGCATATGTCTGCCCCTAAACAAGGATGGACTAATCATACCTTCATTGGAGGTTTGGCTGGGGTCTGAAGGTAGGTTCGCAGGCAAAAATTGTTGACCAGGTGGGCCACTACCCTTGTAACTGAAACTTTTACATCTTAAAATATTGTATCCAACGGTGACGATATGGACCTAAGATTATGTACTAGTCTCTACTGTCTATAATTAAAATGTTCACATGTTTCAGAATTATGGGCTTGCGGACGAATTGGTTTTTGAATAAGAAGCTTTTTTAATGGAATATAACTATTAGTTGGGTTGAATTATCTAACTAAAACAGAATCATCCATCATTTTGTAAATTTCGAACCACACATGCAGATGACCTGAAATGTAACGAGGTGTCGGCTAACCCGTGCTGGATATTCTGTTTTCTTTCCGGTTATTGTTAGAAACATTTCTAAAAGTCCTATAAATATTTCGGATGTTTAAGCGAACTAGGCCCTATTGTTTTTGCTAATCAACCGAGCGCAACCCACATCATTTAACTCATTTCAATACATTTTTCACATGACTGAAAATACAAGAATGGATGTGCACTTTTTATTTCCTTGCGAAAATAATTCAATTGTATAGGCATAGCCTGAGGTTATTTTTTAGTCATGTGAAACGTATTGAAATGAGTTAAATGAGGGTCGCGGTCGGATGATTTGCAAAAAGGTATAGCTTTCTAACTGCAACTGGACGGATGGTTAATGATGTCTGGGTTTAACTTTGAATATGTCTGGTTTTTAATAGAATATGCACAGTAGATAGCTGTAATCACTCATCCCACTAATCCTCATCCAAACTAATACTCAATGGGAAATCCTTTCATGAACAAGATTAACTTAAGCAAAACCGTTAAGTGACAAATCGTCCAAAACAAGGTTTACCGAACCAAATCCGTTAAGTACATGTAATAGACTTTTCCCTAATTGACATTAAGATAATCTGAACAAAACTAATAAACAATGAAAATGCTTTCAGACCAAGGTTTACTTATCTAAACCCGTTCAGTAACACTCTTTTGCAGAACGTAAAATAACTTAAAGATGGACTACAACGAGAACTCTCACATTAAATTGACTATCGAACCTTGTTTATGTTGTGTTCAGGTAACAATTTATTGTTGTGGTCATGTTTTTCTCTTTATAATTTTGTTGCAATTTGACCGAAAAAATTAGACCCCGCTTCTTCGATTTTTGAAATTTCCCGCCCTGCACTGGTTCCCGACAAAGACCCATTGAAAATCCACTATGAAATCCACGATATAGTACCAGCGGACTTGTAAACCAGCGAAAAGGGATGACGTATAACCCATGAGCACCCGAGAGTAAACAGAAGACGCCATGTTACTTCCGTGTATATTATACATGCGTTTTCATGCGTAAGCAGAGGCATGAAGTTTTTATGAAGCTTTTTTTCGACGTTGTTGTGTAACAGTTATATAATGCCGACTTCATGTGTTGTTGGTGGATGCACTAGAAATAGTATTAAGAATCCTGAGACTCATTTTTTTCAATTTCCGCGGGATCCTGCGATATCAAAGGAATGGGTGAAGTTCGTGAATAATACACTAAAGGATTTCACCTTCATGCCAAAATTCCTGGATCCGCCCCTGCTGATATTTGCCTGTTTTTATCACTTTATCTGGCTCCCATGTATTTAATATTTTATAATCTTTGCTATTGTTACTTTAGGTTATTTTATTATATTTAAAGGGCCTGGGAGCATTTTATTCAAATGGATTTGGTGCTATATACATGTCTTTTATATTTTTTATTAATATTTGATTGAAGACAGAATGACATGGCCTGTACACATTTATTGTTATTCTATTCTTGTATTTTACAATTTATTGCCACTGTACACTCAGAACAAGTTTTAAGTTTTATAGGCAGAAGTACATGAGATTTACCAACATGAGATTTACAATATTAGTCTTTGTCACACTTCTCCCTTTTGTGATGCAAAGCCAAAAAACCTAATTGAATTAGCTTTAATCCAAGAAAATCTGAACCTGCTCAGCAGTAGAGTTATGCTGATTGTAAGTTTTTTCCTGGGAAAAGAGCAGCAAGTGTGAAACGAATTTCAAAGGATTTCCAGTTCGGTTTAACAGAAGAATGGCCAAGTTCCAAACAAGTATGTACAGGATTTTGATTAAGTTGTTTTCGTCATCAAGAGGCAACTTTTTAAATTTTGATATTTTAACCTCAAAAATAAACTCAAGTGTTGGTTGCAAATACATACATATTTTGTCTTGTCATTTATTCGAAAGTACTAAGGTCTTGTAAAATTTTCAGTTCTTGGCATCTTTCTGCCATACCGAATTTGTAATGTTTTTACCATAGTGTATTGTTGGCAACATAAAACAAGTTTATTTCACATTAGTGCTAAATTAATCAACTTCTCCCCGAAAAGACACAAAATGAAATACACACGTAATTGATTCTGCCATTGATCATGGTTTATGAACGCACAAAATAATTTGTAACTCCCTCCAGATCATTATAACTAGGGAAGAATGTTACCAATTTAAAAAATAAAACAAAGCAAATCGGCCTAATCCGGTGGTGGATACGAAAATCCTTTGTACTGTCCATCAGGGTTTGGGAACGTCCTGCGGATTGCGTCCATTACACATGATGGCAGTGGCACCCGGTTGAAACGGCCAAGATAACTAACACCACCTCACCACTTGCCGATATGCAACATGGCGATATTTTCTGTAAAACAAAACAAAAAATCAGACAAAATTATAAACATAAGATTTGTGATTTGCATGGTGGAGTATCGATATTGTTTACGTTAACACCATGTGAAACTGAAATGCTATAAAACTATAACCATACCAAAAGGCAATCATGATCAAAAGTAAACAATTACATACATGTAATGCATGTACAATAAGATATAGATGCACGTGGGTCAACCAAGGTCATATTCAGTTGTGTGCGGTTACTCTGAAGTAAACACCGGTGCTCATTCTGGTCAATCAAAAGTAATCTGCTTGATATGCAGATCATTCAAAACTGACATTGCTCTAAAATATTAATTGAAATTGATGGTACATTGGCTTTGTACATTCAGTCAACACTCAAATCACTTACTGGAGTAGTATGTCAGATGGGGGTTCTGGCTCACCTACTATTAAAATGATATTTTAGGGGGAATTCCCCCTTAGGGGTCGTGACGTCATGAAAGTATTGATGACGTCACAAAAATAGATTTAGATGTTACCGCCGGTTTTACGCGGTGTTACCGCTGGTTTTAAAAAACGATACTTATAAAATTGAGATAAGAAAAAATGAAAAAACAAAAAAATATTATCTAGTTTAATAATAAAGATGACAACAAAATATTTATCGAAATACACATTGCCAGAATTGAAAGAGTTTGCGCGAGAACACATTGGTCGAATAATTCTTGTGCAAAACCAAAAGAATAAAGTAGATAAACGCAGTTATTACAACGCGGTTAAAAAATATTTAAAACGACAAAAACAAAAACCATTATATAAATTAAATTTAGCCGAATTGAGAGAGCGTATAGCGGTTGAAAATATTGAGCTGCCACCACGCGGCGCGGGAGCGAGAGCGCAGTTGATAAAAAAAGACTACATCGCCGCTATTAAAAGGTTTCACAACAGAGAAGAAGAGTTAAGATTTAAACCTCCTATTAGTGGTGGAAGATATTTACGCGAACGAATAATGGTTGTTCCGCTGAATCATAGCAAAGAAAAAGATTTAAATATATTTTGGCGAGCGGTAAAACCAAAGATAATCACCAAGTTGGCTTTAGACTTGAAAGAATTTACCGCGTACAAGTTTATGATATTTATACGAGTTAAATTACGTAAAGAAAAATTAGACGGCACGATCGATCTTGCCGAACCAAGTTTTCATAATAATAAGCAAATTGTTCTATTGAATTTAGATGATATCGAAAACATACTCGATACTGTTTCTTCACAAATTCAAGAGGCTTTAGAAAAATGGACTCAAAAGGGCAGCGGATGGGAAATAGATCGCGTCGTAGATATGAACCTCACCATCGCGAAATATAAACCTTTGAGAGGCGGTTCTTATATCGAGCTATGCGATTACATTAAAAATAAAAAAGCGTGCATTAACGTAAAAAACAAAGACGACGATTGTTTGCGATGGTCACTACGTAGCGCTCTTTTCCCCGCAAAAAAGAATGTTGATAGAACTAGTAAGTACCCGATAGAGGACGGTTTAAATTTTAACGATATCGAGGCTCCTACACCAATCAGCCAAATAAAAAAAGTAGAAAAACAAAACAATATGGCGATAAACGTTTTCGGTTACGAATCAAAATCTATACTAGTTTACAAACTCAGCGATCAACCAGCGGAGCTGGATCGCATTAATTTATTATTGATTAACGAGGAAGAAGAAAAAGGAACCAGATCTCACTACGTTTGGATAAAAGATGTGAACAAATTACTTTACGATCAAACGAGTCACAAAGAACGTAAACATTTTTGTTTGAGATGTTTACAGGGTTTTTCGACAAAAGCGTATCTCGAAAATCACGTAAAAATGTGTAAGGGAATAAACGACAGACCGACGGCAATCGTGATGCCAGAAAAGGGTAAAAACGATACGGTTAAATTTATAAATTTTCATAAAAAGATGCGAGTTCCTTTCGTAATATACGCCGATTTTGAAAGTATTATTAAAAATGTTGTAGATGTAAACTCTACGAGTACTACGAGACTACAAGAACACGTCGTTTGCGGTTATTCGTATATTAGAGTTCGTTGCGACGGTGAAACTAGCGAACCCATCGTTTACAGAGGAGAAGATGCGGCTGAACACTTTTTAATTGAATTAGAAAAAGAAGAAGAAAAGATTAACGAGATATTTAAAAACCCTGAAAAATTAAACATAACTAAAGAAAATGTAGAAGATTACAACTCTGCTAGCGAGTGTTGGATATGCGAAAAGAAGTTTTTTAGAGACGCTGACGGCAAGGTAAGAGATCATTGTCACATTACCGGTAAATATCGAGGCGCGGCGCATAATTATTGTAATTTAAAACTAAGTTTAAAACCAAACAGAACTTTTATTCCGGTTGTATTTCATAATTTGCGAGGCTACGACTCTCATCTCATTATGCAAGCCGCCGGTCAAACGCGAGGAAATTTAACGTGTATTCCAAACAATATCGAAAAATATATTTCTTTTTCAATCGGGCAACTACGATTTATAGACAGCGCTCAATTTTTATTGGCGTCGTTGGATAAACTCGTAAAATCAAACTAAACTCGAACCCTCCTCCGAAAAATTTAATCTATTAAAAAGCAAGGGTATTTATCCTTACGAGTACATGGATAGTTTTGAAAAATTTAAAGAGAAACAACTTCCTCTTATATCTGCTTTTTATAGTAGTTTAAACAACCAACACATTACTAAAGAACAATACGAGCACGCGAAAAACGTTTTTCATACCTTTGATTGTAAAAATTTAGGAGACTATCACGATTTATACGTGCGTACCGATACTTGTTTATTGGCGGACGTATTTGAAAATTTTCGCGCTACTTGCGTTAAACAATACGGTTTAGATCCGGCTAATTATTATACTAGTCCGGGTCTGAGTTGGGACGCTTTATTGAAACATTCTAAACAAACTTTAGAATTGCTCACGGACGTCGACATGCATTTATTTATAGAAAAAGGTACGAGAGGAGGAACGTGTATGGCGAGTAAACGATACGCTAAAGCAAATAATGTTTACTTGGACGACTACGACGAATCGAAACCATCGAGTTACATTACGTATTTAGACGCGAATAATTTATACGGCTACGCGATGAGTCAACCTTTACCGACGGGTAATTTTAAATGGATGACAACTACTCGAGTTAACAAACTCGAGAGCGAGGGACTTAAAAACAATAAAGGATGTATTTTAGAAGTCGATTTAGAATATCCAACTATTTTACACGATTCTCACAACGCATTTCCACTCGCGCCAGAGTCTTTAGTGGTGCCGAAAGAATGGATGAGCGACTATCAAAATACTCTACTAAAAGACAAACCGGCTCCAAACGTCGTAAAATTAGTTCCAAATTTATATGAAAAAAAAAACTACGTGCTTCATTATCGTAATTTACGATTGTATTTACAACTAGGTATGAAACTGACTAAAATTCATCGTGTTTTAGAATTTGACGAATCGTGTTGGATGAAATCGTACATTGATAAAAACACTCAACTTAGAAAACTCGCGACGAGCGATTTTGAAAAAGACTTGTTTAAACTCATGAACAATTCAGTTTTTGGAAAAACGATGGAAAATGTACGAAAACGCGTCAACGTAAATTTGAAGCGGTTAAACGATGAAAAAGCGGAAAATCAAATTCGTTCGCTCATCGCGAAACCAAATTTTGCAGAGGCGAGGATTTTCGATAACGATCTAGTAGCGATTCACATGCACAAAACAAAACTCGTTCTCAACCGCCCAGTTTACGTAGGAATGAGCGTACTGGATTTATCTATACATTTAATGTATGATTTTTATTACAATCAATTAAAGAAGAAATACGGTGAGAGGTGTGAGTTGGTATACACGGATACAGACAGCTTGTTGTTGGAAATTAAAACTCGAGATGTTTTTAAAGATATGAAAAAAGACAAGCATTTATACGATTTTAGTAATTATGATAAGCGTCATTTTCTATTTTCTGAAGAAAATAAAAAAGTGATCGGTAAAATGAAAGACGAGACCGCGGGAACTCTAATCTCTGAAGTTGTTTGTTTGAGACCCAAAATGTATTCGATACTTTTATCGGACGAAAAACAAATAAGAAAAGCTAAAGGAGTTAAAAAACAAGTTTTAGAACAATATATTAAACACGACCGTTATAAACAAGTTTTATCTCTGAAAAATACTCTACATCACCCTATGAATTTTATCAGGCATGAAAAACATCGACTATATACAACTCGAATAAATAAAATATCGCTATCACCTTTAGACACGAAGAGACACATTTTAGAAGACGGAATAGTCACTCACGCTTACGGTCACTATAGTTTTAACGACGCTAGCGTTTAACAATTACGATCGTTTAACCTATTGTGTGAGATTACGATTACGATTACGGCATGATTGGAGGATTTTCTGTATCTCGAGGAATAATTTGTAATTCTTCTTTTACAAAACTACGAGCGGGACCTCCTTCTAAATAATACAAGATGGGTTGATTCGCACCTTTAATAGTTTTAGATATTCTATATACTGCTATACTCCATATAGGGTCGGTCGCGCGGCGCCTCGTATCTTTTTCAGCTTCACCGGGTGCGTATAAATATCGAACCAAACTGTTGTTTGGGATTCTTTTTTCATTCTTTACAACAGCTGGTGAGGCCGGATTTTGCTCGACACTACGTAATTTAATCGCGTCTTTAGGTTTCAAATTAATTAGTCGCGTCGTCTCGTTGTTTAACGCTTTTACGACCGCCGGTAATCTTTTAACCCATTCTCTGTTTCTCGTATCAGTCGCTATTTCTTGCGCGTATTGATGTGAAAATAATCTTTCACTCAAAGTTCTATTAAATCGCTCCACCATACCCTGTGCTCTGTGATTACCAGCCTCACTTCTTTGTATTACAACATTATGTTTACTCATCAATACGTTGACGCTACTCATGAATTCTTTTCCAGGATCGACTTTTAAGCGCGCGGGCCAAGACAATAACGAACGTTTGTAAATTTTCTCAAACGCATTACCAACTTGCGTAGCCGTTTTATCGGTTAACGGTTGTGCTTCTTTATATCTACTAGCTTCATCTACGACGGTTAATGCGTACTTGTATGTAATTCTACCAACTACATCGTGCGGAAGAAACAGTAAATCCGCTTGATGAACCTCATTCGGTTTTTCAAACGTACTATTTGATGAAGTTGGTCTCGGAATGTATTTAGGATAGGGTAAATAAATTTGCCACAGCGCTTGCTTTTTTATCCATCGTCTAACTAATTTTACATTCACCTTTGTTTCTTTAGCCAGCTTGCTGATTGCATCTTGACCTTTGTAGTATCCTTTCGGACTATAATAAGCGTTTGAAAGTTTTAGTTTTACTCGTTTATCCATTTAATATTATGCAATATATTTTTTATTCGTTGGGCATGAGCGAGTTTGGTAAAACTCCTTGTTTAACTAACCACATTTGAGTCACACCGGATAATCCAATCGTCGCGGTGAGTTTTAACCCGTCTTTTATATCTAATTTTCCTAAATCGGCCGGTTTCATTTTAAATATTTTTTCACCGAGCATGCTGTATAAAACGACTAAAAGAGTCATAACGGCGCTGTGATAAACCGAATCGGCGATTGTTTTCGTATCTATCGGCATTGAAGACATGTTTTATAGTCGTTAAATATAATATTTTATTAAAAAACTTTCATTCCATTTCAAAAACAACGCGTTGTTCTCTCGTTGTTGGTGGTGAAACATATTCTTTAACGGGTTCGTTTTTAAATGTTGGTTCTTCTGAGCTAAACAATAAATAAGCGATACCCCCAATGGCTAAAACAATAAATATATAGGCTGAGTAGCTCGTTCCATCGCTCGTCGAGTTGCTCGACGCTACTTCGCTATCGCGAGACGTTTTAACGATTTTTTTGGGTTTAGCGAGTTGTAGTTTTTTCTTTTTGTTAATTTCGGCTAGTCTTTTTCCAGCCGCAACTCTGTTTGGGTTTTTTGGTTTAGTCGCTGGTTGGGTTACGGTCTTCGGCGTTGAAGTTTGCGGTTGCATCGGTTCCGGTTGCGCAATCTGCTGGTTGGTTTCCATCGCTTTTATTATCTACACAAGATTCTTCTTTTATTTTTAAATGTTTTGCCGTAATTAGCGAAGCGCTGAGCGGAGCGATCAACATACCGTACTTGTAATATATTTCACACGCTACGGTAGAAAGCATGCTCGAAATGAACGGATCTTTTTCTAAATCTGAAATTAATTTACCTTCATCATCAATTTGAAATTTATGACCGTACAAATCTATACGATTTAAACTTAATCCTAATAGTTTAGCGTATAGTGTTATAATGGCGCTACCTAAAGACTGAGTAATATCGCGACCTAATTTAGTTTCGTATTGCGTGTGTAGCGCGTCTCGCTCTTCGGTAGACAAAGCTTCAATATCGCTAACGCTTAGTTCTTTTCCGAAAAACTTTTTCGAATCTCCCCCAACTACAACCGATAAAAGACGTATTTTTTGTTTCAACGACGTACCATCGTTGTTATCGCTTGCGTCGTCTGCTAGTGTCGTTTGTGGATTTTCGTTTAATAGTTTATGTACTTCTTCCATTTAGTATACGTATTTATAGAATAATCGGTTAAATTTAAAAAAAAATATAGAAACCAATAATTAATTTTAGATAACCCATCAGCGTTTAAAAGTTCGTTAATATTAAACGTTAGATCTTTTACTTGTTCAGCAGATATACTAGTAAATATACCTTTTACTTTTTCAGTATTCTCGTTTAAAACTTGTACTAACTCATTTCTTTCTTTTTCAGTATTGAGAAGTTGGTTAAGATTATATATACAATCATTTACTTGTTCAGCAGATATATTCGTAAATATAACTTTTACTCGTTCAGCATTCATATTTATAAATAGATTTATAATATTTATTAAAATACGAGACAATCTATGAGTAATCGCTAACAACTTAGTGGTAACTACTAAACAACCTTATGAGCAATTGCTCTTAACCTAGTGGTAATTGCTAACGACCTATGAGCAATTGCTCTTAACCTAGTGGTAATTGCTAACGACCTATGAGCAATTGCTCTTAACCTAGTGGTAATTGCTAACGACCTATGAGCAATTGCTCTTAACGACCCTTAGTCACGTATTTCATAATCGGTAGGCTGATCCGTTTTTAAAATCAACTTGCGATGTAAAACTCGTTTTAGTTGCTCGCGTACGAGATCTCGTAACTCGGCCGTCGGAATAACATCATTTTCTCTAAGACAATTCTCGTACGAGTCTCTATCTTTACAATAAAATAAACACACCCATTTGAGTTGTTCTCTAAAATCTTTCAATACGCTATTATATTTTTGCGAAAGAATCCAACAGCTGTGTCGTACGTGTCTACCGCTAAAAGCCAATTGTGTAATCATACATTTATTGTTCTCGTCGTATTTTTTATAATGCAACTGTTTATTGGCGCTGCAATCATCTATAATAAACAACGTTTCTTCCGTTTTGAAAGCGTCGCTATAAATTTGTATAGCTCTATTCAGCGAGATGTCGTTTAAATCGTTAACGTGTACGTTATCGTCGTTTAGAACCCATTTTCTATTTTTGTACGTATCGTTGTAGAAGATGGTGGGGCATAGTATAACAATATTTTTTAAATATTTAAAATATTCATTTTCTAATAAATTTAAAACAAATTCGGTTTTTCCGCATCCCGTTTGTCCGCAAATTAACGCGGCGTGTGGATATTTAGGCAACATTTTCTTTTAATATTAGGCGTTTTTTAAAATATCACGCTATCGTACAACTTTAATAATCAACGGATTCAAAACGTCCGTTTCTTATGTTTAGTTGCGCGTCCATGATGATAAAAGTATACATGTTTAGTTCGCCCGCGGATTCAGCTTCTTTCTCGATTTGTATGGTAATTCCTTCGCTCAAGTTTTGTACTCGTCTTCCGCTTCCGTGTAATTTATTGTCGGTGGTAGTTCTTAAATCTAAAAATAAACCGTATCGTTGGAGTAAATAATCAGCTTGTTTAACGTTTGATAAATTTAAAGCTTGTACGACTTGTATAGCGTGTTGTTTTCTCGAATCACCGAAATATTTTGAAATCTCTTCCCAATGTTGATACCTTTTCATTCCATGCGCGTAGAGTTGGTTAGGAACGCCTTCGATCGTAATTGAAACTTTTTCGATTTTTGGATTATAAAATGTATTGCTTTCTTTCGCGGTGGGTTCTCTGAATAAAAACAATATTCCTTTCATACTTTTTGCGGGAGTATTTAAATTTATATTCCACATTGTATCGCTTTTGTTTAACGGAGTCACGCTCTGTCTCAGTACGCGATCAAACAATATACTCAACCGAGAGGTATATTGATTTTTAATCGTTCGAGCGAGTTCCGGCATATGAACGACCTCGTATTCTAAACTAATTCCGCTTATGATATATTTCGCGTCATCGCCAGTGCTTTTAATCACGCTAGAAAATGTATTAAACACGAGTTCGTAAGTCAATCGATCTCCGATGCCCGACTGATAGTAAGGTTGATGATCGGTCAACAATTCAAAATCCAGCGGAATGTAATATCTATTTTTATAAGCGTCCGCGATAGCTTTATCTTTTCCTCCGTTACCCGCGGGAACTTTATCGCTAGCGTCTATTCGCAATTTAGTTACGTTTGTATTTTCGATTCCTTGATACGCTAAATTTTCGCGTTGATCTTTAGTTAACCATTCGTCTTTGTAACAATTGAATATATCCGCGTCGTCTAATGAAAATATTTCATTTCCTTCCATTTTAATAATTATATGTTTTACGATCGCTCTACCTATATTTTGTACCAACGTTCTATTTTCATCATCCGTTGAAACGAGTTCTATATTGAAAGCCAATCGAGTTGTATTGGGAACGATAACGTCGTTCATTCCTAAATTTGGAAAACGAACCGTCAACAATTGATTTTCGGTAATGGTGCTCGGATTATTTGTGATGACGACTTTTTGACGCAAACCTTTCACACCTCTCGGTTCTCTTATTCTCCTGTATGGATCGAGTGTATCTCCGTACATATTGTTAGTCATATTTTATACCTGTAAATATAAAATATTTTTATAAAAAAGTAAACTATATAAATAAAATATATTTACAAACTATAAAAGAAAATGGTATCTATAGCGATGATGGTTGGAGGTGCGGTAATTAACGCGTTAGCATTTACAGGAAGTAATGCTCTATGTAGTAATTTGCGTAGCAGCGACGCATCGCAAGAACGCAAAAGACACGATTTAGCGTTGGAACATCTTTCGAAAGCTAGAGACGAATTTAGTAAAAAGCGTTTAAAATATTTAGATTATTTAAACGAAAAAATACAAAAAGAATCGAGCGCGGTAAGAACGTTTAATAATATCGATGAAGCGATGAATGAATATTCGCGAGTTACGAACCAACGAATAAATTTACCTCCTGATTTATACAGCGAACCGCGACTAGAAGATTTTTACGTTCCCAGCGAAGATCAAAAAACGCGAGAAATATTATTTATAATACTAGGAATGAGTATAATAGGCTACGCGAGTTATAGATTGTTAAAAAAAAGATAAAAAGTAATTGTAAATGGCGGAAGGAGGTTACGATTATATAGAGATGGATCCGGCGTATAATCGACCCGAAGAGGAAGATGATAACAACTTGGGTGATCGAGTGATTGATCAAGAAACGTCTCTTGATTTCTCAAGCTTTTATAAAAGTAAAGAAGATGCCGTTGATGAACTTTACAATCAACTCAAAAAACCAAACGTTGTAAAAGACTATAGTAAATTTAGTTATAGATACTCAGTACTTTGGTTTGTAAAAGAAGACGGTGAACAAATACGGTTAAGTAACCAAAAGGAAATTGGAAATTTTTTAGCAGAATCTACTTTAAAAAAACAAGGTAAAGATTTTTTAAACGAACTTTATGGTTTACCAAAAGCTATAACAAATGTTTTAAAAGAAACGGAAAGACCATTACCTATAGAAAGTGGCGCAACTTTTAGGAGAGCGTTACCATCACCACCACCTTTTGAACCTCAACAACGCGAAGAAGATTTCGAAACGTGAGAGACTCAACTACGACTAGAGAGTGACGAAATAGAAAAACAACAACAAGATTTATCGATGCGAGAAAATCAACTACGACTGGATCAAAAAACTCGAGAAAAACAACTACAATATATATCGTCGCATGAGCCTCTACTACGACGAGCGGGTGATGAAATAAAAAAGCAGCGACAAGATTTATCGACGCGAGAAAATCAACAACGACTAGAGAGCGATAAAATAGAAAAACAACGACAATATTTATCGAAGCGAGAAGATCAACTACAACTAGCGAGTGATGCAATAGAAAAACAACGACAAGATTTATCGACGCGAGAAAATCAACAACGAATAGATCAAAAAACTCGAGAAAAACAACTACAAGATTTATCGACGCGAGAAAATCAACTACGACTGGATCAAAAAACTCTAGAAAAACAACTACAAGATTTATCTACGCGAGAGGCTCAACAACGACGAGAGAGCGATAAAATAAAAAAGTAACGACAATATTTATCGAAGCGAGAAGATCAACTACGACTGGATCAAAAAACTCTAGAAAAACAAACACTAGATGTATCGGCGCGAGCTGATCAACAACGACTAGATAGTATCGAAATAAAAAAACAACGACAAGATTTATCGACGCGAGAAGATCAACTACGACAAGATGCGTCTATTATGCGCGATAAAACGGCTACCGAAAATGTATATACACAAACGGCTCAACAACGAGGTACTAAATCAGCGCAAACAATTATCGAAACGGCTCAGCAACGCGTAGATAAATCGACTCAAGTAGAAGAAGCTATCGAAATGGTGGTTATGAATGAAGAAACTCAAACGGAATCAGACATTCCGTGGCGAGAAGTGGAAGCGCTCAATGAGATTATGACAACGAACCGAGGCGAACAATTAAATCTTTTAACCAAATTAAAGGTAGTTAATCAAAAAATCGACGATGATCAAGAATTAATTAAAGACGCTGAAGAAAGAGGATTCGATGTTGATGAAAAATATAAACGCGAGTTACGAGAACTAAAAGACGAGAAAGAAAATTTGGTTCAGCAAATTGACGCGCAAGATTACGTTCTTCGTGGTCAAATTAATAGAATTAGAGAAACGGTTCAAAAAATGTTGTATAGAGACGCAACGTTGGGTGAAAGAATTAGAACTTTATTTAGAGAACAAGGCGTAACTATAGGTGCTATATTAACGGCTTTTAGTATGACGATCGCTTTTATAGTCAAATCGATTACTGGTGCTGTAAGTTCAGTTATACCACCACCCACACCCAAGCCTATACCACCAGAACCAACTCCAGAACCGCCTAAACCTTCACCACCCAAACCTTCGCCTATTCCACCAACTCCACCATCTGGTGTAAAAGAGTGGATAGAAAAAATATTTAAAAATTTAGCGAGTGTACTATCCAAACTAGGTGCGAAAGCTTTAGCCGCTTTACCGGCCATTATCGGTGCGGTTGTAAGTTGGCTATTTAAAACGGCGTCTAACGTCGTTACGTGGGCGGCGAAACATTTATGGCTAGCGCTAAGTGGAGTTGGAGTATTAGTTTTAGCTTATACGCAGAAAGTGTTAAAATAACAATTCGTAAATCATAACGGTTACACCGGTTAAAATAGCAAAACCAACGATCAAAGAATTTTTTTCTTCACTATGAGAACCGCTAGAAAGAACATCTTCTGTTGGTGATTCTAATACATGGTCTTCTTTTATTTCGTTAGCGCTGTCTTCTTTTATTTCGTTAGCGCTGTCTGGTTCGTTGACATCAAGTGTAGGAGAACTAACGCTATCTTCTTCTACGTGTTTTGTGATTAGTGGTGGCGAATAATCTAAAATAGGGGGAGCAGGAGGGGCGGGTTCTGAATTTAAATCTAAATGTGAACCTAATTTAAAATTACTCCGAGCGATTAATAAATTATTATTGTATCCCGCGTACGTGCCTATTCGTAAATTCATATCGCTAGGCATCATGTATAAATTTTCTCCTATAGCCAAATTTAATTGTGAACGAGCGTATTGCAAAACATCTTGATAACGTTGAATAGAAGATTGTAAATCAACCGGAGAATCAATTTCGGTTTCAGTTATATTTATAAATTCGCGTTGCGCGTCTAAACCGGTACCACCCGCTAAAAAAGAAGTTTTCGCTTGCGATTGAGCTCCTAAAATCGCGTAAACGTACGTTCTTATTGAATCGTTAATTCGTTCCGTACCAACACTCGTAAAACCTTGCGCTAATTTTAAAGACAATATAAATTTTGTATACGCTAAAAGTACGCTATCGGATTGTAAAATGTAACCTACTCTAATCGTATGTTCTTTACGATTATGCACACCGTCGTCAAAAGCCATTCTTTTTTCACTCGCTTCAAAGTTTGAACCGAGATTGTTGAGAGGAATGGGGCTAGTGTTGGGATTTAAAATAGAATGGTCGTAGTTGTGTCCGGGTACTGGATCGTATCTTTTACCAATATTTCTCCAAAAATAAGCGGTACCTAATCCATCGCTGTGCATATCGACGCGTTGTTTCCAATTGGTAGAGGTTGATGTATTAAAGTCTTTACATATCCTGCTATACGCGCTACTATCTATATTGTTATCGAATGAGCTAAAATAATTTTGAAAAGACGCAGGACAACTCATTTCTTTGAGTAATCGTCTTATTTGATAATAAACGTGAAATCTAAAAAAACTACGAATCATCATATTTGAATTGTTTAAATGTTGATAACCTACGCCGCAACCCGTTGAAGCGCAATACGTCGTAAAATTTATTTGATTTTGATAAAAAATTAACGGTTGATGATGCCAATCATCGACTACTTTTTGACTAGCCACTTTAGGTAATTTGTAGTTGTTAAAAACATTATCAAATTGTACGTTAAAAAACTCATTTTCGTTAATATAAATATTTATACTCGTTAAATCGTTAGCGTTAAAATTTTCAGGAACATAAAAATTTCCGGATGTTGGATATCGTTTCGATATATTACTCTCGAATGCTAATGGAAACGTCATTTAATATAACTTTTTATAAATTTTAATATTAAAATGTTTCATACCGTTGAATTAGAAATTGAAAGAAATGGTGGAGAAATTCAATTAAACGACGTTGTCGATAATCGTAGTGGTACTCTCACGATATCATTACTTAGCGCAAACATTTGGGTAGGATATTACAACGTACGTAAAAAAGAACGAATAACCTATCGTACAGCGAGATTAGATAATGTTGTAAAATTTATCGAGCCGGGGCTTTACAACATTTATGAAATTATAGATATAATTTCAAAAAACGAGTCTTGGATAACGTTTACGATCGATAAATCAACGGGTGTTTACGCGTTAAAATTAAACGATAGCGATAAATCAATTAAATTTAGTAGCGGGTTATCTAATTTACTCGGACTACACAATGAATTTCTAACCGTAGGAGAATATAGTAAAAAAATTGATGTACTACCTTTTAAAATTTTATACATTCATTGCGATCAAATTTCTACGACCGATAATTATTACAATGGGCAGCCTAGCACAGTCTTAAACGTTTTTCCCTTACAAGGACAATCGTTTGGAAATAGTATGTTTATGGAATATAATAGTCCAACATTTAAAAAATTAAAAGTCGATACTTTTAACGCATTGAGTTTTAAAATTAAAGATTCAAAAGGTAGAGATATAAATAATCACGGTTTTCCCATTATTTTAAATCTTGAAATTGTATAAATATGGCGAGCATTTACGGACCTAGTCGAACGAGCGTTGTCGTTATACCTAGCAAAAGCGGAGCGAGCGGTGAAACATCGCCTAGCGAAATTTACGAACATCATGGATATTTAAATAGAGATGAAATTTTACAAAAAACTATTCTCATCGAAAAATATAACGTTGTACTCGGATGGCACGATGTTTTTAAACAACCCTTTTTTATGTTTAACATTTCACCCACATACTGTAGTATTTTTACACAATTTATAAAAACTAATAGTTTTGCTACGCACGCAGTAACGCGTGATTATGCACCCAACGTTTATCATATTCCTTCTCCACAACGAAATGAAAAATTTCATTTTGTCGATAATGAAACGCAGCATCTCAAGTATGAAATGTGTTTTAAAATGCGTGGCGTTCAAAAAGTTTTTGTAGAGGCGACTTTCTTCGGTTCGCTAAACTCAAAAATCTGTTTCAATATTAAAATTAAAAGTTTACCGTTAAATTAATGATTTTATACTATAAATATGGCGAGCATTTACGGACCTAGTCGTACGAGCGAGCGAGTTAACAATAGCGAGTCAAAAGATTTTGTTTCACATGCAAAAACTGGGTACCTCGACCCTAGTGTACTCTTGCATAAACACGTTTTTCATCGCGATTTAGAATTTGAATTGTATTGGGATACAAGTAGTACAATAGGTATTTCTATATTTACAGGCGAGTTATTTCTTTCGTACTATGCTAAAACTACCGTGGGTGAAAACAAATCTTATTCTTCGGCGGGAAGTGGTTCACGTTATGGTGGTGAAACAATTTGTCTGTTGCCCTATAGTACTAATTTTAGTTTTACGAATGAAGCACGATATTTAGAATATGTATTATGCTACGGAACAATTTTAGATGATCGCGATATCAAACGATATATAAATCTAAATTTATTCGGCTCTTTGAATGAAGGAATCTGTTACGAGTTAAATATTAAAAATATTCCAATAAATTAAATTTTTTAATCTTGATATTAATTAAAACAATGAGCGAGTCAACAAACGTACTTTATCCGAATTTAACTGTTTTAACGAATGACGCTGAATCAACGAATGTACTTTATGGAAATTTACAGCCTACAAAGACCGCTACTCACAGTACTGGAGAAATCATGATAACCTGCTGACAGAAACGCCAGGGTTCGCAAAGGTCATTTCGCGGGACCGCTTTCTTGCAATATGGTCCTTGCTTCACTGCGTAAACGAGGATGACCCCGATCTGGATAAAACTGACAAAATATACAAGTCAAGGCCTGTATTCACATATATTTTGGAAAACTTCAAGCGGTATTACGTACCCAACTGTGAACTATCGTTGGACGAGGGAATGATCCCTACAAAAAACAAACTATCGATCAAACAATATATCAAGGCAAAACCCATCAAATGGGGCATCAAGACATTTCTCTTGTGTGAAAGTAAGTCAGGTTATATTGTAAATGCTGAAATCTACGTTGGCAAGAGAGACGACGGTAACGTAATCGACAATATCGGTGTCACTGGGAACTTAGTTGTGAGGTTGACAGACACGGATGAGATCAAAGGTCAGAATCACATTGTGTATACGGACAGATTTTACACCACTGTAACACTGGCGGAACTTTTGCTGACTCGTGGAATACGACTATGCGGCACAGCCATGACAAATCGACTATCCTTTCCAAAAGAGCTGAAGCAACGCAGTAAAGACCTCACAAAAGGGGAACATGTACTGTTGTTCAATGGGGAAATAGCAGCTATCGTATGGTGTGACAAGAGGCCAGTGTTTTTCGTCTCGTCGGTTTATGTGGATGCTCCAGTCACAACAGTGCAAAGGTATGACGCCACACAACAGAGAAGGGTTCCAATCAACTGCCCCGAAGCTGTGAAGTCATACAACATCCACATGGGGGGCACTGACTTGAACGACCAAATGACAAGGCTCCAGAAGTGTCGCCGCCATTACAAATGGCCAAGAAGACTAATCATGAAATTCTTCATGTGGGCAGCATACAACAGCTATGTTCAGATGGACTATCAGAAGCCACACAAAGCACCTAACCAGAAACCTTACACTTTCCACTTCTTCTTGGAAAAGCTATGTTTGGAACTGGTCGGCGATGTACGTAACACCACGCAGAGAGGACGCAGACGCTCCAATGCCGATGTGGAGGGGAGATTGTTGGATTACGGCAGTCACGAGGTCGAAAGAGCTCCAGGAGCATCTGGAAATAACCGTTGCAAGGTCTGCATTGAGAAGAACAGGAGAGCTCGGTTGGCAAATCCCGATGCACTTGAGAGGGATTTGCCAACCAAGCGTTGCACGGTGCACTGGTGCAAAAAGTGCAAAGCATTTTTATGCATTGGGACAGGCGCATCCAACTGCTGGTCTGCATGGCACACACAAGTGAGGTACTGGCTGTAAGGTAAGTGAGCAAATAACAAGTAGCAAAAAACATTGTTTGGTTTGTGTAATCCTGACTAAAAACCTGCCCCCCCCAAAAAAAAAAAAAAAACACCAAAAAAACACCAAAAAAAATTAAAAATAAAAACAAATCCCCGACAACAACAAATTGTCCCGTTTCCATGGATACGTGAACCAAACAATATTTGTTTCAATTGATTTATTGACCATATTGATGTATATATGTTAGTAACCTTTATTCAACCACACAAACATGTGTACACACATAAAATATACTAATGTAAAGTTGAAGTCTCAAGATATGCTAAAATATGGTATTGTGTGTGAATAACTCAGGGTCAGCAGGTCAATGCGCATAAATAATTTAGGGGCCAAAGGGTTAAAGGATAAATATGACGCGGAGCGTGCTAAATCATTTCGATTACAAAAAATCGACGATATTCAAAAAGAATTACAAATTGAAATAAACGAGCGCGAAGCCGTATATAAGAAATATAATAAAATCATAAACGCTTGTAATATCGTAGAAACAATGGCTGAATTGGGGTGTATGGGAGCAGGAGCCATCGGAATAGCTAGCATCGCCACTGTCATATCATCGCCCGTGGGATACGCTTTAGAAGGTTTAGCTTTGGGTTTGGGTGGAGGAGCGTTCGCTCTCAGATACGCGAAAAATAAATTGTATAAAAAAGCTAAAAAACACGACGAAATACGAATTTTAGCATTGAGTAAACTCAACACGATCGAAAACCACGTTAGTAAAGCCATCGAAGACGGTTACATCAGTCAAGAAGAATTTGTGCTCGTATGTGAAGAGCGAGATAAATATTATAAAATGAAAGAAAAAATCCGTAATGTACCAACGACTTTACCAGCTGAAACAGGTTAAAACTGATGATGTAAACGTAGAAAAAAAATTCTTATAGAAAAACTTATGAGTTTAAAGTGAGCGTAAATAAATCGTATTACACTGACGTGGAGCGTAATCAAAAACCCGCTTCGCGAGTAGCGGAGCGGGTAAAAACGTTTGATAGACCTCCCCCGTATAATTATAATTTATAATCCATAAAGAAATTTCTTTCCAACAATTCTTTCATCACTAAATTAAACGAGCGCCTAGCTTTTCCTTTTTCAACTTTTAAACGATTGTAACGATTTACTAATACTTTACTCGCGCATCTCGTGCAAAAGCTAGTTAAAGTCTTTGTACCTTTTTTACATTTTAAACAGGGAAGTGGGATACGCTTGTCACTCCTTGTACGACTCCGATGTAATCCGCAATATCTTCCCCCACACACACTATCGATACAACACTTGTATGTTTTACCAACCAAAAGCCATTCGCAAGGAACGATTGTTTTAGGAAATAATACATCTTTATATTTTAATACCGCCGTTAAATAATCAAGCCTAGTCAGTTTTCCATATTTGCCACTACCTACCTCAATTTTAATATTTTCATTTATTACAATCTCTTTTAGCTCTGCTTTGCTTTTTAAATTATATTCTGTTTTTGTTAGTCTCGTTGTCATCTTTATTATTAAACAAGATAATATTTTTTTGTTTTTTCATTTTTTCTTATCTCAATTTTATAAGTATCGTTTTTTAAAACCAGCGGTAACACCGCGTAAAACCGGCGGTAACATCTAAATCTATTTTTGTGACGTCATCAATACTTTCATGACGTCACGACCCCTAAGGGGGAATTCCCCCTAAAATATCATTTTAATAGTAGGTGAGCCAGAACCCCCATCTGACATACTACTACTGGTCAAGCGTTCCTTCAACTGCATCTCTGCAATAGTATGCTCTGTACTGAAGATACGCTGTTGCAAGCACTCCTGGGTGGAGGCAGATCGCATCAAACCAATCATGGATGGTAAGGCATTGGTTGGGATCATCCACGTTGATGTCCAGCTGCCGCATCATGTTCTCTGTCTTCTCAACTTCTTTGCAACATATACAGTTTGCGAGCAAAGGCTGAAGAACACAATGTCCACACGAACACCTATTACAAAAAAAACAAGTTTGGAAAATATAATTGTAGTAACTTTGTCATTGGGGTTGCACTACTTAAAATTGATCTTGAAATACATCCCCATGAACTGATCAAGGACAGGTACATCACGAAGGAATACATTTTTCCATGGGCAGATCAAACATTTTTATTGTGCAGGGGGCTACAACCTTTGATTTGAAGGGAAAGACTAAATGTCAATTATGCTTAAAGCATGATGGTAAAAGATCATGATTTTATTTGAATTTTGAGCAGTGATTACTTTCCCATCATGTCTTCATAAATACTGGCTAATATTGCCAACAAATCATAAAACGCAAGACATAGTAATTACCCCCAAATTTCCACTATACATGTATTGTACACATGTACAATTGTACACACGTACATGTACACGTACTACTACATTATGTACCTTTGGGTCTCCATCATGTTCGTTCATGTTTTTGTCAAGTATAGCCTACAACTATTTTTGTACAGCAGAAACGAATTGATCAAACGAAGCATCATTCAGTATTTCATTCGTGAATCATTTTGTGGGCTTACCAGTCTGTGTTTAGCCGTCTATCATCAGGATTTGGTTCGTCGTCTTCGGCCTGACGATCACCGTCACCGGGCTGGTCAACTGCAGGCGCCGCAAGTGGCTCGAACCGGTATGGTTCAGCGCCACGTACTTCGACTTCTTCGTCATCGTCTTCGCCTTCTCTCTCGTCTGGGGAGCTCCCCTCATCGCTAGAGCTGACATCACTATCCTCAGAAGTGCCTATATGAAACTCCTCTTCCTCATCTATACTGTGATCTTCCCAATATTCGCTGCTATCGGACATTTTCGCTGTTTTTCGGTCTAGAAGATGTCGCTTGTCCGCTGTTGTTCCGCATTGCATGTATGGTAAATGCATACAGTACACACGATCGACTGTTGTGCGTGGGGGTAACAAAGCGTCATGGGTGCTACGTCACACACGAAGTATGAATTATTCATGAGTTGAGGGCTTTTGGTGAAACTGGGCTTTTCTGGGTCGTAGAACGCCGATCAAATTAATTTTTTTTTTGCATGAAGGAACAAGTTTTATTGAATAATAATAATATGTTAGTAATCATTACACATTTCTCGAACGAAAACAGCAACACAGCACTTATCATTATTCCGTTGTAGTCCATCTTTAACAAAAAAATAATGATCAATAGAAAGGTACCATTTCCACCTTTCTTTCAAAACAAGGATTATCATTAACTTTAAAACATTATTACACAATGAACTGTGTAACTGATCAAAAGAGTTGAATGAATTCAATTTAATTTAACAAAATATAAATGTTTCATAGTTCTCCATGTCATTAAAGTCATTAAAGTCTTAACACGAAGGTATGCGTAGACGTCCTTCCTCCATCGGCCAAGTCAGTGAGGGGAATCATCCGGGGAAGTTTTCCAGGAAGTCCATTTTCCTCGGGGTCAGCTGGGACGTGTCATTTGGGGGCGGGGGAGTTGGTGCGTCTTCATCAGGGTCAGGTGGGGGTGGATTCATCTGAGGAAACTAGGGCGTGTTCATCGGAGGAAACTGGGATGTGTTCATTGGAGGAAACTGGGGCGTGTCCATCGGAGGAAGCTTTTGCAAGTTTCCTGTTGGGGATCGCACCTGTTGAAATTTCTGTCGTGACAAACTGTAGGTGTAAGTTGTTCCCCGCTTGCTGTTTCTCCTCTTCGTCAATAAAGTCAAATTATGTCAAATTATGTGCAGCGTATTTCTCCGGTAGGACAATCTCTCCTATAATGACCCTTTCCGCCGCACTTATAACAAGTAAATTCTTTCTGAGAATTACCACCGTTCGGTGAGTACGTCCACTTGGTTGTTGATTGCGGTCCACTTTTAACTGGAAATCTTTGATAACCTACATCTTTGGTTAAACTTGATATCAATTCATGGAGAGCTTTCAATTGCTCGCACAGTGCACCGGTCCGCTTATCAACTTCATTTTTGGTGATTGTGTCCACTTGTCTGGCGTATCTATTAGCTCGCAAGTCCTTTGCAGCACTTTGTTCTGGCTGACGTTGTTTTTCTGAATTGAGAAATGACTGCGTCCCCAATGCTGCCCTTATTGCCTCATCCAATGTTTTCGGATGGGCCCTAAAGATGCCAGCCCGCACCTCCCCATTCTGAAAAGGCATCTCTCGAGTCCCGGGGAAGTTCTGGATAAGCTAGCTCCGTCAATCGCCGTATGGCTTGACCAAGTTCTTGTAACATCTCATTCTCTTTTCTCTTTCTGCCCCGCAATTCAGTCAAAACTGATGTTTCCGCTTGCTCTCCTGGGCCTAAACGCCGATCGAGTCTGGCAGTCAATTCGTCGAAACTAAGTTTCTCTCCTGCCGATTCATCCCCCAGTACTTGTTGTGCTGCTCCCTTCAAGCTGGCCGCCAAGAAAAACGCCTTTTATTCCGCTGTCCAGCCGTTAATTACTGCACAAGACCCAAAATGTGCCTTGTAATCACGCCAGGGTACCGGTATTATTCCTGCAAGTCTATCAGGGATGAGACTGGGTTTTCGTTGTGCTCGGTTATGCCTTCTGTCACGTTCAGGTGTAACTGCCATCGGTGAAGTTATCAATTGCTCCAATGGAGTTATTTGCTGTCCCACGGTCGCACTCCATCCCGGCTGGTTAAACCCTTCCACTACTGAAGTGGGCCCTGCCATTGGAGTCGTCTGCTGTCCCGCAGTCGCACTCCATCCCGGCTGGGTAAATCCTTCCACTACTGACGTGGCCCCTGCTATTGGAGTCGTCCGCTGTCCCGCAGTCGCACTCCATCCCAGCTGGGTAAATCCTTCCACTACTGACGTGGCACCTGCCATTGGAGTCGTCCGCTGTTCCGCAGTCGCACTCCATCCCGGCTGGGTAAATCCTTCCACTACTGACGTGGCCCCTGCTATTGGAGTCGTCCGCTGTCCCGCAGTCGCACTCCATCCCAGCTGGGTAAATCCTTCCACTACTGACGTGGCACCTGCCATTGGAGTCGTCCGCTGTTCCGCGGTCGCACTCCATCCCGGCTGGTTAAATCCTTCCACTATCGAAGTGGCCCCTGCCATTGGAGTCGCCCGCTGTTCCGCGGTCGTACTCCATCCCGGCTGGTTAAATGCTTCCACTCTCGAAGTGTCCCCTGCCATTGGAGTCGCCCGCTGTCCCACGGTCGCACTCCACTCCGGCTGATGATGACTTGGCACCCCTGGTGCAAATCCCGCCTGTGGAGTTATCCGCCGTTCCTCGGTCGCACTCCACCCCGGCTGATGATGACTTGGCACCCCTGGTGCAAATCCCGCCTGTGGAGTTATCCGCCGTTCCTCGGTCGCACTCCACCCCGGCTGATGATGAATTGGCACCCCTGGTGCAAATCCAGCCTGTGGTAGTACTCCCGCGGTAATACTCCAGCCTGGCTGATGAAGTCGTTCCTGTTCCTGCTCAGATGAAAGTATTGGTGAGTAAGTATGAGTTAAATTGGAATCCCATCTCACCTGTCGTTGTTGTGATCCTCCTGCTGCGTGTACTGCTTGGTGTGGCTGTGGTGTTTCCATTGTTGTCTCTAGTGGTTCAGCTATTCCTACAACCGATGATTTTGATCCTCCTGCCGACGACGTAGACATAATACGACGGTTGAAGAGGTGTCTGTGTCATGTAGAGCCCTGATGACCCAACTGGCAACCGCCCCGTTGATATTTCCGCCGTCCCCGCTCTTTGCATGTCCCATTCCTCTTGCCCCGTACGTGGTGTAATCTGCGGTTCCACCCGCCGCTCTCCTGCAGTTTTCACCGGTGTAAGGCCGTGGCGCAGTCGTTCTTACTGGCGAGACTGTCGGAGTGGAGGGTGTCTCTGCTCGTTGGAGCACGATGCTGGCAGTAGTAGTTACTATTGATGGTGTTCCCTTTGGTCCGGGATAATGGAATTCCACGTCCGAATCCACTTGCTCAACCCAACCCGTTTGGATCAAGTCCTCCACACGTTCCATGATTCTTGCGATGTGTAAATCTCTCTGTTTAATCCTCAAGCTGTATCTCAGTCGACTCCTTTGGTGGATCCCACCGCTGCCACCAATGTAATGTTTGTCTTAACCTATTCCTTAAGCGCACGGGTATAGCGTGATAGGCTTCTAAGCAATAGGTTCCTGTGGTGGTGGATCGCAGCTTCCAAGTCAATGAATGCAGCTCTGAGTTGTTCACAGTGAGGATCCCATGCAGATCATAGTGAGGATCGCATACAGATCTTTCACAGTGAGGATCCCATACAGCTCATAGTGAGGATCACATGCAGATCATAGTGAGGATCGCATGCAGATCTTACACAGTGAGGATCCTATACCAATAACAGTGAGGATCGCGTGAGGATCGCGTGAGGATCCCATACAGATAACAGTGAGGATCCCATGCAGATCACAGTGAGGATCGCATGAGGATCGCGTGAGGATCCCATACAGATAACAGTGAGGATCCCATGCAGATCACAGTGAGGATCGCATGCAGATCTTACACAGTGAGGATCCTATACCAATAACAGTGAGGATCGCGTGAGGATCGCGTGAGGATCGCGTGAGGATCCCATACAGATAACGGTGAGGATCCCAGTTACACTAATAGTTACTAAAGTAAATGGACACCAAAAACGGTTTTCTATGGTGATTACATAGCAGCAAGAACAACACTTTATTTATAATAACTTCTCCTTATATAGGATCTCAACCCCTATACAACGCATGTAAAATCAAGTCATGTACAAAACATATGACCTATACATTAAGTACAGTAAGTAACTGACCAATCAGTGTAGTGAGTGACCCCTAATGCATGATGTAAACATAATAATAATAATAATAATACAGAGCATTTATATGGCGCTATACGAAGAACAGAGCGCCTAACAAAACAAGGAAGTATAGTATGAACAAGAACATAATACAAAAACTAAACCAACAACTAACCGTCTAACAAAGAAAATAAGCAAATTAAGCAAATTAGGATGGTTCTGGGAATAAAAAGGTCTTGAGGAGGGGTTTGAAAACAGACAACGAAGCAGCCTCTCTTAGACCTGCAGGGGGCGTGTTCCACAGGCGAGGCGCAGCAACTGCAAAGGCACTGTCACCAGCTTTCTTTTTAGATCTAGGAATAGAAAGCCGGGTCAAGTCTGAAGATGAGCGGAGCCGATGTCTGTGAACATCAGGGACATTATCGATATGTAAGTGTATTAAATCGGCAAGATATGAAGGAGCTTGACCATGAAGAATTTTGTAAATAAGAGTGAACATTTTGAAATGAATCCTTTCTTTAACAGGTAGCCAATGTAGATCTGTCAGCAGGCCAGCGGAAGGCTGGTCCCGTCCACATGCGAAGACAAGCCGCGCAGCCTTATTTTGCAGGCGTTGTATGCGCTTCAGGTCGAGTACCCGCGCACCAAACAAAACAGAATTGGCGTAGTCAAGGCGGGACAGGACCAGACTTCTGACGGCATGATGGCAGGCACCTTGTGTGATAAAACGACGGATGCGCCATAGGTTGCGAATATGAAAATTAACGATTCTACAAATAGAGCTGACATGATTAGACATATTCAAAGAATGATCCAGGATAATGCCTAAATCTTTAATAGAAGTTGATGTGTGAATATGAAGATTTTCCAATCTTAACTCCAGGTTGGTAAGAGAGGGAAGAATGTGGTTATTGGCAAAGACAAAGAACTCTGTCTTATTCTGGTTGAGTTGCAGCATATTTTGTGACATCCATGAAAAACTGGAAAGTACCCGTTGACGATCGCTATCACTCCTGGGGTCAAACTCAGCATATAGTTGGATATCATCGGCGTACTGATGAAACATGATGTTATATTCACGAATAATATCTCCAATGGGAGTAATGTACAAGATGAATCCTAACGGACTAACAATTGAACCCTGAGGGAGAGAATAGGTAAGAACATGTTCCCGGGATACGTCACCTTCAATAGAAACCTGAATTGTACGTTGACTGAGGTATGTGCGGAACCATGAGTTCACAGTACCATCTATGCCAAATTGGCTCAGAAGTCTCTGCAAGAGGATATTGTGATCAATGGTGTCGAAGGCGGCCGACATGTCAAGTAAGACCATGAGAACAGCTTTATTGTTATCAAGGGACAGGAGAATATCATTTTTGACCCTAAGAAGGGCAGTCTCTGTACTATGATGGCGCTTGTACGCAGACTGAAATAGTTCCCCAAGGTCGTTACTGTTCACGTGGTCAATCACTTGACATGTAGCCGCCTTCTCAATAACCTTGGGCAAAAATGGTATGTTTGCCACAGGTCGGTAACTCTGTAAGTCATTGCGATCGAGAGAAATCTTTTTGATAACTGGGGCTATGATTGAATGTTTGAGATTGGACGGGAATATACCAGTTGAAAGGGAAGCGTTAACAATAGTGGTGATAACTGGAAGCAGAGTAGGTATATTTTCTTTAACCAGCCAAGATGGTAAGGAGTCAAGCGAGCAAGATTTACTAGGAAAACGCATGACAATTTGCTTCACCTCTTCACTAGTGAGCTGCTCAAACCCGGACATGGAAGATTCGCTGTTAGTTGGCAGGGGTTCAATAACTGATGGGAGCACCTGAGAGCGAACATTAGACCTTATTTTTTCAACCTTATTTATGAAAAAGGATAAAAAATTATCAGCAAGCTCCATATCAGCAATCACGAACCGGGAGTATTCTAGTAGATTTGTTAAGTAGACCATTGATAGTGGCATACATGTCTTTTACATTACAATTGGTACATTTCTCAGAAAAATATTTAATCTTAGAGTCCGTAATGAGTTTATTGACACGGTCTTTCTGAGCCATGAAGTTGAGTTTGTCTAAAGCGGAGTTGCTTTTCTTCCAATTCCTCTCGAGGCGGCGTCGATTTCGTCTCTCTGCATGAATGATGTCATTGTACCATGGCAGGCGTGACTTGACAGTACGCTCCCTGGTAACTAAGGGGCAAACCTCGTCAAGGACGGAAGAAGTTATCTCCACATAAGAATCGGCAAGCAATGAGGGATCAGAACATTCTGGGAAGTCGATGAACCGGTCATGAAGCACATTAGAAAAATGTTTATGATCCATCTTTCCATATTGGCGGGATGTTATAGAGACCCTAGATAGTGGGGGTTTTCTACACGTCAAGGTGCAAGTGATAACGTGATGATCTGAGTGAAGAAGGGGGTTGACCTGGACCTCTTGAATGAGATCATCGTCCTCACGGGAAATCACCAAGTCTAAGGTGTGACCTAGTGTATGAGTTGGGCCCCTCACATGTTGACGGAAACCTGCAGTCGTAATGATCTCGACAAATTTTCTGGTATCCGACTTATCAGGGATATCAATGTGCAAGTTGAAATCACCCAATAGCACAACTTGATGAGGTGTGTCAGATGTTGCATCTAGAAATGTCTCAAATTCTTCCAGAAACTCAGAGGTTTTGAGTCTATTTACACGTGACGGGGGTGGGCGATATATGGCAATGAGTTTAATTGAGTTGTTGATAGTAATAACGCAGTGCTCGAAATTGACTGAAGAGAGGGTAGAAGGGGTGGAACAAAGTTTCACAGATTTCTTGTGTAAGATTCCTATCCCTCCACCAACCGTTGCACTGTCACGGGGAAAACTAAGGAAGGTGTAACCAGGCGGAGTACATTCACCAATAATTGTCATATCATCCTTAAATAACCATGTCTCAGTCACTATCATTATGTCAACATCATATGACAGGACATGGTCGAGAAGGGTAGTGGTTTTATTACGAATAGAATTTGCATTCCAAATGTGAATGGTGAGATTTAAAGATGGCAGAGCACGAGAAATAGGACGAAGGTTGGAGAGGTTCCTGGTGCGAAAATAACTATCCCGTACATTATCAGATTCCGGGGTACTGTGGAGACAGCGGATTTTCTTGAACATATGCGTACCCGCTCTACAACTCTAGCATGACGTGCAATACCCAGTTGCTTTAGGACCTTGTAGGATTGATCAGAAATGCGTCCTCTTTCTGCACTGTCTTAAGCCCAGGAGCTGTCGCTTTGTGTAGCATTGAACCGAAGGTACAATAGGTACAATAGGATGGTCGATAGCGATATTGTCACTAATCATTGTTCTCTTGTCATCACGGCCAATGGGCGTATTGTCACTGGCCACTGTACCAATGCTATGCACATGCACATGACTATGGTGTCCATAAGCAGTACTCACGTTACAGCTCTCTCGTTCAAAATTCCCGCTCCAACAACAAGCTCCCTGATCATATCCAACCGTCCAAAATGCTTTATGCCGAGGGACGAAGCATTCAACGAAGTGCACGAACAAGATCAACGGGACAAAAAGCTGAAATACGGCAAAATACCGGAGGAAAAAAGGGAGCGACATAACTCCCGTGGCAGCAGCTCAACAGCGCCCTCATATAACCAATGAGACTAGAGCGGAATGTTCCATTGTGTAAAAGGTGATAAATATTGCAGGGTGAACTCTAATAGAGAAAAATCATTGATCATTACACTACCCATTGAATTATTTTGGCGTGAAATTAAAAAAATGCACATACATTCCGGTATTTTTAGTCATGTGAAACGTATTGAAATGAGTTAAATGAGGGTTGCGTTTGCGCCCTACGTGTATTGTTTAGTACAAGCTACGACTTTCCAACCCCTTGGGTTATGCGTACTTGGCACATTGATCTCGTCGACCTTCAACTGCAGGCAAACTATCATCGATATTGAGAATTGACATTGAAGTACTCACGTTGACGTACTATGCATGGCTTTTACAAGCTACGACATTCCAATGCATCAATCTTTCGCCGATCAGGCTGCATTTGCATTCATGCTGCTTGAAAAGTGAAACTAGCTTTATCTCTGTTAGTGGAAAAATAATTAAACACAATCTGGAGTGTCGTGGCCGAGCGGTCTAGCGCACCGAACTCAAGTTCTGGTGTTGCCAGCAGCAGGGTGTGGGTTCGAGCCCCGGTCGTGACACTTGTATCCTTGAGCAAGGTACTTAACCATAATTGCTTCGTCCTTCGGATGGGACGTAAAGCCGTAGGTCCCGTGTGTTGTATAATGCACGAAAAGTGGATTGTCGTGGCCGAGTGGTCTAGCGCACTGAACTCAAGTTCTGGTGTTGCCAGCAGCAGAGTGTGGGTTCGAGCCCCGGCCGTGACACCTGTGTCCTTGAGCAAGACACTTAACCATAATTGCTTCTCTCCACCCAGGGGTTAAATGGGTACCTGTGAAGGCAGAGATGGTTTGCTCTCTATGCGCTAGAAATGGCAGCAATTGAGCTGTATACTCCCCAGGGAGCTGAGATGGTTTCAGGAATGATTTATGAGCCTTATGAGCCTTATGAGCCTTATGAGCAGGGATAATAATATAATGCGCCTTGAGCGCCACTTAGTTGGTGGATACGTGCGCTATATAAATCTATACATTATTATTATTATTATTACATCCACGATGGCCACAGATGACGGAGACCTTCAAGAAATGGCTGAAGTTCCGGACCACAAAGAAACGGCAGCAATGGAGGGCGTGACGAACACATATCGTTCATACTGTCGTATACGGCATTCTAAGGTCAAGACTAACTTCTCAAGCCATGATCTGGTATACAGTATTGAAGATATGCCTCCGTGGTAATTTTGCTTGGACTTCAGGTTAGATATAAACATGGAGGTAAAACAATTTTTTACCTCCATGATATAAACAAAAGTGACAAAATGTCATTTCAAAAAACAGAAATGTCACGTACTCCGTGAAATCCCTTTAATTCCAGTAGTTCTGAAGACTGTTGTAGACTAGGCATAACTAGATCCTTTATATAGAACAAAAAATTATACTCTTGTCATTTGGTCGTACAAGCAGCAGAGCTTACGACTCAGACCCAAGACAAGACATTGGAGATTCAGTAATTGCAGCTTTGTTTTAACCATCCAATATTGTATTTGATAACTAACTTGTCCAGGTTAATCACCCTAGTGAACCCCGGCGTGCACAGTGCATGCTACGTCCTTAACCCCGGTATACTATACTATCCTGATTGGGAGATACTTTTATCCCAATTAAAACTGAGGAAACGAACAGGTTCCAATCAGTGCAGAGGTAACACAGGCAGAGACAAGAAAGACGAAATCTTTCTGTAGTGCCCCCCCCCCCCACCATTTAAAGGGTCTATGAAATAGACCGTTTGAACAGTGTAAACAATAAAGTATGCCTATTGGAGAATATAAAATTATTTGCCCTTTGTCCATTTTTTCTGCGTCCGTTTGTACAATTAAAAAAAAATTAATTCAAAATTTGGGGGGGGGGCGCCGCGCTCCTCCCATTCCTCCTTATTAATATAAAATCTGTGACGTATACCTGGGAGATTTTACGTGGCACCGTGTTTACGTGGCACTCTGTGTCATGCTTTACTATTGAAGTTTCACGAAGTTTTTAATGTCAACAGTCTTCACTTGTCCTCTTCACCATGCAAAGCTACTGTACAAGTGTCACTTGTTTATTACATAAGTCGTGTATATACACACGTTGCTAGCAGTTCATGACTGTTTATTACCTAGTGGCAACAATGATGACCAACAATAATGGGTTAAAAAGGCATGCTTATAGCAAATGATGAAAACAATTGTTTGCTTTGTTCTCTGCCCAGGTGTACGTCACGAATAGCGCCACCTCGCGTCGTACAAAATTTGAAACATTTTGTTTCAATTGTTTAATTTAATTAAAATAAAAAAATCCACTCAAGACACAAAACAAACTTAAAATTGCTTTTTATTCATATCAACTGATAAAATAACATTAACAAATAAATTAAGACAAAAGCACACTTCATAGACCCTTTAAAGTTTTAAAAAGTGCATCAATGGCTGCCGATTCGGCTTTGCACAATTTTACAATACAACTATTATATACTACTAAAAAGAGACGAAGTTAATAATGTACATCTTCTGTTTTTTCTTCTCTAAAAACAAAAACCTGTAGCATTTTATGACGAATTTCGGTAGAAATGTTTCTACAGCGTTCATCCTGTCTCCACAACTTTGCATTTCTCATGATGTTGTTACTATGGGAGAGATCATTGGTACCCTGTTCTTTGTTACCGGGATGGTAACCATTCTACAAAGTACTTTTGGAGTCAGGTATGTCAGGAGTGTTTCCTTTCTCCAGTGGCACACCCAGGATTTCCCAATGGAGTAGGTTTATACACTCTTAAAACTAAAGTGTTGAATCAACCTTGTGTTCGGTGAGTGACAACACTTCATAAGGTTAAATTCAACTCAAAGAAAGTGTTGAATTAACATGGAGTCAAATTAAGTCTAACTTTATTAATGTTCATTCAACAAGTGGGGGAAAACATTAATTATGGGAGGGTAAATATTCCGACACAAAACTCAAATGAACCCACAAAATTAATTGTTGCTTAGCCAAAATGGACGATCTCCATTTTGCCAATAAGTAGGGGTGCTGCCTCCCCCTTCGGTTACGCTGTGCCACTGGCTCATACTCATATACCACACACCCCTCCCCAACTTTTGTTAACTAGCACAAGTCTATCACAATCACCTGTTTAATAAATGATACCAAGGAACTGAAGATGTGTTGTCTTTTTATGTAAAATAAAAGGCGCGGGGGCCCAAGCCCCTGAGCCCTCGACCCCAGGTACGCCGCAGCCTGCCATAATGGTTATTCAGATTTAATTTCCAAGACATTGTTTTTATAATAGCAATTCTACATTAATAAACAGTCATTAGGTTAATGTCAGGGATCCCATGTGATAAGTACTTTGATTTTCGCACAGGCTTCCCATCATCCAGGGAACAACTTTCGCATTTCTGGTACCGACATTTTCGATTCTTGGCCTAAGAGGGAAATGTCCCCCCGTACCCACAGGTAAGCTTTAAAGAGAGTGTAGGACTATACCGAATTATAATATTCTAAAAACTTACATGATGTGCAGTTGGCGATGGTATCAAACATGACGTATGACGAATTATTCCGTTTGACATGTTGTCATTTTTGAGAAAAATGAAATGTATTTAAACAATTTGAAAAATGTTACTTAGCGTTATAATTTTCCACATAAAGAAGGTACCGGGGTATGCATTCAGACAACACTGAATACATTTTCGCTATTTTCTCGATCGTAAAGTACCAAAAGAAATAAGCAGAAACATTCACTCTAGGTTTTTATACAAATGTCTTCACTGTTATAAATTATGGATGCATTATACATATTTTATCATTCGTGTCCCTTTAAGTTATGTATTCATTTGGTAAGTATGACGTAATTTTAATGAAGGACACGCCTCCTTCACATGGAAGGGTTCCAACAATAATCTGCAGTGCATATGAAAATGCAATTACCCGCATTTTGTTTATAGAATTACAGACGAAATCGAAAAGAGTAAGAGTTGATCGTGGTGACCAATCTGTGCACTGTATTTGACAAAACGCTAGCAAGGGTGGGACAGAGAATAAACACATGTACTAACAACCACCCAGAAAATTTTTGGTTTCAGACTCAGGTCTCATGTCACTTCTGTACTGGATTCTTTCTGAGCCTGGTTTCTAGGTCAGTCGGATTCTCTCTGACCATGCCGTTCTTTTCATGAGTCAGTCTGATAATGGGATGGCAACACACGACGCTATTTTTCAGGTCTATAGTTTGACCCGATAGTTTGAACGAGTGCAAACTGAAGGGCAAACAAACTTAATGGCAATATAAAATCAGTTTTAATCTAGGCCTATTCTTGAAGGTGAAAAATCAGCTTGAGCACGGAATACTATTTTTGTTTAAAAATGTCGAAACAATTATTTGTAGATAATTCTACATCAGAGGAGATAAGTGCAGCAGAAGACGAATGGTTATCAAGAATCAGAGAGGTATGTGAAACATCGAGTTTATGATTTATTTTTCATGATTTTTAAGGAAATCTACGGAGCTCTGAAAGTGCCATCTGGCTTGTTGAGATCCTGAGATAATTTATCTCAGGATGACGACCTTATCAAGGTAACATGACGACATCCCGACATAATTTCATGATGATGACATCTTGAAAATAATATGTCGTCTTCCTGAGATAAATTATCTCAAGAAGACGATACCCTACTTTCAGGATCTAAATACAGGACAAATTATAATACATTTTGTTATACGAAGTGATATGATGTGCACAATAAAATGCACCAATGTTGTTTTTTATACTGATAAACTGGCTCTATCCCCCTCTTCATCATGTGAAGCTCCTGACAATTGGCTTATCTATGACTTCATAAAATGCCTTTAATTTGGTTGATGTTGTTCAATTCTTTGGCAGATCCAAGGTGCTATCATGGTTGCCTCGTGCGTCCAGGTCTTAATTGGAGCCACTGGTATCGTGGGGATCCTGATGAATTTCATCGGTCCACTCACTGTTACGCCAACCATCACGCTGATCGGACTATCGCTTCACGAAGCAGCAGCGAAAAAGGCTGGTCTGCACTGGGGAATGGCATTCATGTAATTTACTATATTATACAACTCGTGCATATTATATTTTGTAACGAGTGTGACTCTCGAATTGCACATTTTTGTTGACGAAACTTAATGTATCTTACTTCTTTGATCAGGACCGTGGGGCTCATCATCTTATTCTCACAGTACCTGCCTGAAGTTGGTGTACCCCTTGTCGGCTACAATTCCCGAAAGAAGTGCCACGTGACCAGATTTAAGCTCTTCAAACTGTTCCCAGTAAGCCAATGCCATATTCTCCACTCACATATTACAGTTTAGGTTTTTTTTTAAATGAACAGTTGCAACCTGGGTTTCAAACTACAGGTATATTCAAACCGTAATACTTGACGACTTCTGGCCAATGTATTTTGGTATGTTGAATGCTTTTGCAAGGGTCCCGGCGGCGATAGATGTGTGCAGTCCAGAATTGCCATTATCTTTAGTTATTTTAAAAAAGGTACTTTTAATTGGTATCATATGGTTGTTAGAACGCTCGCCTTTCACCTGAAGGGTACTGAGTTCGAATCCACGACAGGTTATTTTGAATTTTGTTAAATTACAAAATGAATTCAGAAGCAAAGCCTTTCCATGTAACAGTAATGTACGTACGGCTGCAGAGGAAATAATTATAAGTCCAATTTCTAGAATACAGATGCATATGGGTGAGTGTACAATGGAAATTTTAGACTGCAGAATAAAATATCGAATCTCGACAAATGCATTATTGTGCCTCTCTCTTTACTAAGGGAAATTGTAGGCAATTTGCCCTAGACCTATATCAAATATAGGTGTATTTACTTTTGCAGAAGATTCGCTTTTAGGGATTGTCTCAGCCAGATATCCGCAGAATGTTACAAAATACATTTATTTTGCTTGAAACTATTTTATGAAGATAATGTTGGGTGTCGCTGTAGCCTGGTTCTTCTGTTACATATTTACGGTCACTGGTGTCTTCCCTGACGACCCCACTGAGTATGGATACCGTGCTCGTACTGATCTCAACAGTGAGGTGCTGGAACGGACAGCTTGGTTCCGCTTTCCTTATCCAGGTATTGTGACAGACATAACACTTCAGTTATTAATTAGTTGGAAGTAAGAATTAAAAGACAAACTATAAATGAAGGGATGAAAGGGCAAAAGGGATTGGAAATCGTTCACCTTTTCTCATACTCTTTCTCAATGAGAATGGGAATGGGAAAAGTGTCTTGTAGACATGTGAAAGTGTCGTGTTATTGCAAGAAATATGAGGAAGTTCGTATTTAAACTCCTCAAAAAAAGTTCGGAAACTCAAGTTTGACTGACGATTTCTCTCTTGTTACCAACTCATTTTCCTTGCATTTGGTATCATTGGAAAGCCCTGTTATTCCTCTTTACAATGACGTGCCATTTGTTATGATTACGCAATTGGGGGATGTGCAGCACAGCTGAATATGGGGGTGGGTGTAAAGTGAAATGTTGCAAAATGCATGCTATTGTCATACAGTGCTCTGACCGATGAATGGGACGCCATCCCACAGCAACGTGTGACCCGGCTCGTGACCAGTATGAGGAGGAGGTGCCAGGCTGTTGTGGCTGCATTCGGATCATCCACCCGGCTACTGAGGCTTTTGACTTAACATTGTTTGTTCAATGAAGGAAGCTGTTCAATGATTAAACCAGAAAAAAAGACTTTCCTTACGTCTTGTTTTTTTAATTTTGTTAGTGATAGAGAGTTTCATTGTACTGTGAGAGAGATTTGTTGTTACTGATGGAGAATTACTGGGTGTTTGAGTGCAGAAAGTGACAAATTCTTTTACTCTGTTTGAAACTCAACCACATTAACAACAGAGTTGCTATCCCGGAGGCAATTTATTGTGACAGGCCATGTGGATTTCTGAACTTTTCCCGCACATTTATGGCCTACAACCTTTAAATATTGGTTAGTAAGCAGACAATCATTCAAGACACATCCATCTTCCAAACAACTCCTAACAAGAGTTAATACACTTTTGACAATAGCAATGCATTTCACTTTACACCCACCCCTATATTTAGCTGTGCTGCACATCCCCCAATTGCGTAATCATAACAAATGGCACATCATTGTACAGAGGAATAACAGGGCTTTCCAATGATACCAAATGCAAGGAAAATGAGTTGGTAACAAGAGAGAAATAGTCAGTCAAACTTGAGTTTCCGAACTTTTTTTGAGGAGTTTATATTACTAAGTCATTTTTCAAACATTTGTAAAAGTCAATTTGAACCCACAATTCGATCTGGCCCCTGCAGGCCTTTTCCGGGTCAATTATTCTAACGGTTAGGTGTGCTCTCATAGGACAGTGGGGTACGCCAACCGTGAATTTATCAAGCGTTCTGGGCATTGTTGCTGGCGTTCTTGCCTCCATCGTTGAATCTATTGGCGACTACTACGCATGTGCGAGGATGTCTGGTGCCCCACCCCCTCCCCAGCATGCTATCAACAGGGGTATCCTAATAGAAGGGATTGGATGCGTATTGGCTGGAGCCTGGGGGTCAGGAAACGGAACTACGTCACACAGCGAGAACATCGGCGCTATTGGACTAACAAGGGTATGTCATACAAGTTTATTACAACCTTTGAGAAACACTCTGATGCTAGGGTCAATCCACTAGCTACTATTTTGCAAGGTTTTTAATTCAACTGAACAATCAGGAAGCTGCATACTCTTATTACTCTTATTATTGACTCTCAAGTTTGGCATTGTACATTTGGGCGTGATCAGACCTGGCTGGCTACACGGCATATTTGGGCGTTATGGCTTTTGACTTTCTGCCCCAGATAATATTGTGAGACCAAACGAAATCAGGGCTGGATAGTCCAGTTGGTCGCAGGTTCGAGCCCCACTTCAGTCACTAATTATTCACAGAAATTCAAAAATGAAATCATTTTCATCAGGATTTTGTGTCTGATTGTGGTTGGGTACGGTCTGATGATCATCGGTCTGATGATCAAGTTACCTACTGATAAAAATTACACTTGTTATGCTTTTGAGCATTTCTTGTTCTTTCAGGTCGGTAGCCGTGTGGTTGTCCAAGTTGCTGGTTGTATCATTATTACTTCGGGATTACTGAGTAAACTCGGTGCTCTATCTGCAACTATACCAGAGCCAGTCGTTGGGGGCGTCCTTTGCATTACCTTTGGTGAGTATAATCTTCTTTTCAGTAGTTTTTGTACACAGTGCTTTGACATAAAGGTGAGAGCTGACTAAGAGTAGTGTGCAAGTCTTTCAGCACTACATTGAATATCACTGCAACTCAATATTACACGCAGAGGATTTTTCTTATAGCAAGTCTGAAAGAATTGAATGCAAGATATGCTGTAAAAACATTTGACTTGGAATCAAGTTACGTCTATGAGCTGAGGTTTACCTTGAAATGATCTGGCTTGTCCACATTTAATTAGGCTGCATCGATAGCTACGTTTACTATTTCCTAATTCTCATAAGTCACACCCAATTCTTTTTATCGAACTATAAACCGTCATAAGCCACTAAGGGGACTCGATACATTTACCAATAAGATTCTTAATGTAAACTTATATAATGTTTATATTCAATAGTTAATATTTTTTATAATAGCTGACTTTGCATTTCATGTTGTTAATTTGCATCTTGTATAGGTATGGTAACAGCCGTAGGACTCTCCAACCTTCAGTTTGTCGACCTCAACTCATCCCGTAATCTTTTCATTCTTGGCTTTTCTACCTTGATGGGGCTAACAATACCATATTACCTTAAGGAAAACCCAGGCATCATAAATACTGGTAGGCAATTTGACTTCTGCTGAAGAGTCTGACATTTTCTTGAAGACACTAAGACCACACTGATCAAAATGATGTCTAAAAAGGGTGTTAATTTCCCGAACCTCAAAACTCTAGTTTGATCTCTGTTTGTCTTTTGTTAATTTGTGGTTGAATTTTTTGTTGTCATGTCTATTCGGTAAGGTTGAGCGTATACATGAGTATCTGGCCTACTTTATTAAAATTATTTCATTCATTGCATATGCGCTAAAATGTATTATTTTGTCAATATTTAAGGCAAAAAAGTCTGCGGTTTTTGGTCACAGCTGACTTCAAAATCGTGCGGTGACGCGCTTTTTTCTTATTTTTTTTAAAGTCTTTTTTTCGTTGTGATACGCGGTTATTGGAACCAGACCAAATTTCCCAAAAGTACCGGGTATGGTGGCTAAGTAAAAGAGAGGCCGCACAAATTGGGCAAACGTTCATAACCCCATGTGAAAAAAATTGCTTAAAAGAAAACACAAAGGGGCAGAATTACAATCTATCAAGCATTTTTTGCTGCAATTGGACATCGTTTCATAGCAAAAAAACGAAAACTAAAATTGCCGACGAACGGGTCTGAGGCGACTCGTGCAGACACCAGAAACCAGAGACTTTTTTGAACTCAAAATAATTCTCAACCACAATATACTTTCCTTTCTGGCACAGGATCTCCTGAAGTTGATCAAATCCTAACGGTTATGCTAACTACGGGTATGTTCATCGGTGGATTGCTCGGAATCCTGTTCGACAATACTATCCCAGGTCAGGAAACGTACATTATATGCAATTGCTCATCAGGTCTGATTGTATTCTAGCTTTCAGTTTGCCTTGGATTTGGTTTGACTGCATGGGCCGCATTCTGTTTTACCGAGAGTCAGTTGCTGAAAACATTGTACAGTTTAACCTTCTTCCCCCGCTGCCGCTGTTGATAACTTCCTCCCAGGACCTGTACAAACATTCAACCTCTATTCATGACCAACACCTTCAACTTATTATGTTTCTTCTTAAAAACATAATTAATTTTACAAATGTATTAATAATAAATCATTAACATGTTGAATATTTTGACATTTTTCAAGCAGATATTTACAATCTCACTATAGCAACTACCGTTAAGAAATGGTGGCTTCCTTTCAAAGCATAAATAGGACTGAGTTTTCATATTTGTATATTTAGATGCTACACATAAATGTAAACTAATATAAAAGTGATGAACTATTATTTGAATTATGTACAGGATTTTTTCTTATTTTTAATAATTGATGGTTTCCATCTCCCATGTACTCAGGAACCGTTAAAGAGCGAGGATTCCTTGCCTGGCGTCAACATATCAACGATGATGAAGCCGAGCTAGGAGAAGAAACTCCAGAAGAAGTCGATAAAGGCGAACACATGGACGTCAAGTGTTACGACCTACCGTTTGGTATGAGGTTCATTCGGCGTTGGGCGTGGTGTCGTTATCTGCCTTTTAGTCCTACATTTGAGGGCTTCAAATGCCGCTGCATGAAGATTTGCACTTGCAAGAGGAACCAGTAGAATATACTGGAAGCTGGAGTCACATAAACGTTGTACGGACGCGACATGAAAGTTCTTCCGTCTGGGAATTAGATGTCATTTTTTTTGTATTGCCACCTCGGTCAATATTTTTGACATTTTGTCTTAATGTTTTACTTTCTGACCACTTAAAACATTGTTTTTTACACCTTATGTTATATTTTGGGTCTTGAAGCTCCAAAATAATGTAACTTATGTTTGTAACTTCATTTATGTGTGAATGTGTTTGTGTGTATGTGTGTATATGTAGACGTATTAAAGCGAGTATTACTCATAAAGTAAACATTGAGGGTTAGGTGGGCGGCATGCTATGGATCGGGTCTAAAATGCATTATATTAGTATTGATTTAGTATTTTCTTATTCAGAACTTGTTTAAATTTCGACTTTCGATTTTTTGATGAAACTATGGGTTTCATTGTATTGAGTGTGATCAGCCGAGGTCCGTGCCCCCCGAGTGCCCCCATTCAGAATTTTGAAAAAAATAGGTCCCTATTTGTGTAGGATTCAAGTATTGACATGCCCCTAGAAAAAGTGGTGCACCCCCTTGTGCCCCCCCCCCCCCCGAAAATTGGGTTCTAGTTACGCCACTGATCAACACTTTTTATAAAATTCTTGAAAGAGTTGTCTATGAAAGAACATCCCAATTTCTTACCATGCATAATGTTCTGCCTTAATCCAATTATGGAATTCGAGAGAAGCATGCACTCTACTTCTCATGCTATATATCCTTCAATTAATTTAACAAATTACCTCAAGCTGTGAACATGGTTATCATACTGTGCGTATTTTTCTGAACATAAATATTCAGACATAATTATTTTATACATATTTTCAATTATTGTTAAAATGGGCCTACGTTTATGCCTAAATTTTGTATTGCCAATATTACTTCTCGCTATAGGTAGTCAGTTCTTTTCATATACACGTGTATTTAATATAGACGCCTGTTATATTTCGCTTGTCAAAACAAATAAAATAATGATTTTGGGGTCAGCTCCAATTCTGTTTGTTTATTGAACTTGGGGAGGGGGTTGGATGCGCTAACTGGAAATGAAGATATGATAAAAACACATGCGTGACATATATTGGTACGCAAATAATAATAATAACAAATAATGATTTCAGGATGGTTGTTTTAGGCAATGTTTAAGGAAACAACTTGCAATAATGTGAGTTCATGATGATTATTCTATAAGAAACGTTTACAGAAACAACTTGGATATCAGAATGGATGGTAGGACATGTTTAAAGAAACAACTTAAAATAACATGATTTAATGTGGCCTTTTTGTATATTTGCACAGGAGCGGGTAACTGGAAACGAATTTTCATTAAAAACACATGCGTGACATACATGTACAAATGCACTAATAGTACAGTGAATACTGGAGTCTGGTTTCTGGTCATCGGTCGGCTTCAAAATCGGTGCGGTGTCGCGTTTGGTTTTTGTTGTTTGTTTGTTTGTTTTTATTTGCCAACAGAGAAATACGTGATACATCGTATACATTGTATACGCAGGGACCAGAAAATGCACAGAAAATGCCCCGGGCAAGAAAAAAACAGTTCAACCGTTCTTCATCTTATTCCAGATTGTTGTTCATGCAACCAGTAAATACGACATAGATTGGCAAGTTTTCCGAGAAATGCCAAAGGTAAGTGCGTTATTTCACGAATTACGTACATGGACAATATGCCACAATGACCATAAATTACCTAATGCCTACTGAATCAAGCCACATCCCTTCCATTATCCTGCACAGGAGCCCCCAAAATGTGACTGGCATGACTGTTTATGGCAGTGGATTGTGTAAACAAAAGTATCTAATAACTGCCCACTCATTCCCAGTGTTATTGCAAATGCTACTGTCCCCATTTCAGCTCGTAATTATAAAACTATATTTCCCCCTAAAATGGATGTTTGAACCAGGATATCTGGTCCAACCCATTGAACTGAACAGATACTAACGTGCAGGATTAGATAACTTAAACAGGGACATTAGCCATTTAACAAACAGGCTATATTTATGCTTATAATAATGTGTTTTCACGTGACAGCTGTCAGCCTGCCACCCACCCCTATCTACCCACAGAGTAGACTTTTACTTTTGGAACTTGTTATATCATGCCACTAGCAATTCAAATTGATAAAAAGTTGATAAAACAGACAATATATTTTGAAGCATCAAGACCCTAACTAGCGCATTAATGTAAAGCAACAATGTTTAGGTGGTCAGAAAGTCGAACAAATTGCATGGGGGAAATATTATATGTAAACAAATTGCGGCGATTTTGAAATCCAAAATGGCGGCCAAATATGCCAATACAAAAAAACACCCTATACTTTGGAATTAAGCACATCATAATTGACAAAGTTTACCGTAAAATCATGACATAGCTAGTGCCTCCTACCATTTTCTTATAGGGCTGGTGAAGGTGCTAATTATTCGCAAGATAAGAAAGTGGCCGTTGTAACTCCTGTTTTCCTTCCTCCATGATTTTACGATCTATCATTTCGCCTAGCCTATATTATAAGCCTATCAGCAACAACCCAACATGTCAAATGCGGACCTTTTTTGGGATAACATTATTTATTTATGTATGTATTATTTTCATTTTAACGAATAGAGCCTAGTATATCATGATGTAATCATATAGGATATGATCTGGTCCTTTCTCTATGGATTATAGGATCTGTTAATGAGACAAGCTGTAATTGCTCCAGTCACGATCTTAGCTCGTGCGTCATCTGTTTGCTATCGCACGACTGCCTATCCTGTTGGTCAAGTCGATACGTAATATACGTGCTCGCCAAAGCTGGCATTGTGTGTAATTTAACCCATGGAGGAAGGAAATGGAATAAAAACATATAGGTGGTAAAACTGTATACCATATATCTTATTCATGCGTTAGCCATCTTATGTCTTATTCATGAGTTAGCCATCTTATGTCTTATTCATGAGTTAGCCATCTTATGTCTTATTCCCTGAATACAACATGAGGTTGTACCTGTACATAATGCTCATTATATAGTAACCTGCCTAATTTTGTATGTTTGCAGGGGCAAGCTTGCTTTCAAATGCCATCGAATTATTAAACGGATATAGATATATTCATTTATCTATTCCTTATACCATGCAGGAATGGACTTTTCTTAGGAGCTATCAGATTATCGGGTCTTCTTGCTGGTGCATGCATGCAGCATGTAAGCTGCAGACTGTAGTTGTGAGAATTACAGCCTCACTTTTGTACTATCGTGAATAAGGCGAATACTGTACCACCGCATCACAACATCCCTTCGTTATTTCTTATCTTACGCTTAATGTGACTTGAAGGGGGAATGAGGCGTGGATTCACCTTTAGTCCAAGTCAACTAATAATTTAATTAATAGCACAATTCCTGATACTTGTAAACAGCTGACCGCTATTGAGGGGATTTTTGTCTGTTTTGCACAACATTATTATTATATATTATTATAGACTAAATTTTGATCATTCGTACTGTATATACCTCACACAGAAATCTTTGTCAAATTATTTTTTAAATAATCGGCCATTCCTCAACGTTAGAACTGTCGGCGTTTTCCATCGCTTGAAATATTGAATAAAGTAATTTTACAAATTAATATAAGAGCCAGATGTATTTCTGGTTCTCATATTAATTTCTAAAATAAGAAATGCATCTGGCATCGTACCAACCTCACGCACTTCTTTCCGAATGTTATGCCATTCCTGATACTTGTAAACAGCTGACCGCTATTGAGGGTATTTTTGTCTGTTTTGACGTAATTTTGTTGAAAATTGGCTGCTGCTCGAAATAATGGGGAAGCCGGTTGATATAATTATATGAACTACGAGCGCCCCTCCTAACGCATGTAGTGTGTAAGATGAGTACCGGTATGGTACGGTACTATCATCTTACACACGGAATTTACACACGTAACTTGCTCGTTGCTTGTTGTATAATTTACGGAGCTAGGGTACGGGCGGAATGGCAAAACTAGTGAATGACACGTGATGTGTGTTCCTACTGTTCCACCAATCAAATGACAATGATTGGTGTGTATGTTGTAAAATATAATCTATTCAATTCAATTAAATGTATATTTAGTGTACACAGCAGATGTACATAAATAGACATATCAATTAACGACTTAATGTATTTTACAAGGAAAGACAACTAAATCTGTAAACAAGTCACGTGAGAACTGTGCGAACATGTGAGAACATAATAGCCTAAAATGTTATGAGCCTCATTCACAAAAACAACAAAAGTAGTGGCCAGTCATTGCATCACCAAAATGCATCTGCCATATAATCGTATAAGGTTTATCCGAATTACTATCTATTATCGTATAGGTGAAACAGTCTTGATGGCTATTTGCTACAAATTACATTTTTGAAATTAGCTTCAGACACATTTTGTATACGTTGTATATGTGTGACGTATTTCCAATATATACCATGCCCACTTTGGAACCAACTGGAAATAGTGAAAAGAATGCGCGTGCGTATTATGTATCGACTAGATCCTTCCTTCATGTACTTACGAACAGGATAAAGGCTAGGCGCAGGTGCAGTGTCTGTGCCATCATTACATAATCAGTGACGTACGCATTAGACAATGGTTATAATGTCAATATGCGCGCGTCCGGCCGATTTCTTCTTAGAACAATGTATGTTCTGTTTCTATGGTACAAGCCATAGATACAGAATATTATACGCGCGCGTTTTTACGCGCGCGCATGAAGGCTTCACGCAAAACACTCACTCCCCCCGATACGCGATAAGAATAATCTTCACCACACTATAGCTATACACGTACAATCCTAATTCAGTACTTGGCGACAAGATAGTGACTGGCGAAGCTGTGGCAAGTAACTGTCGACGTTGGGAAGCCCAGGCTGTTAGGCGGACCTGATTCTACATCTATGGTCGGAAGATAAATGTGATGATGAATAATATGATGTGGCTGTAGGCTCAGGGTTTGGTGTACTTGGTCTTGTGATGGAAGGTAACACAGATAACTGGTGTGACTCTTTGAATCATGGCCTCCAACAATGGTAAGTAAAGATGTAGTATTTAATTATTTGATAATTTTGATATCGTTCGACGTTATTAATGTCAATTATTGTATTACTTGCTACTCTTTGTTTACTCATATATTTTGTCCAAGAACTGAACCAATAAATAATTGGCCTATTTGGGAAATTTCTAACCGTATATCATTAACCTCTTCCTTTTCTATTCAAAGTGAAATCACAACGGGGCATCATCATATTCCCACGCCTTCACAAGTTCAAAAACCACCCATTTTGGACGCAGCCCAAATTGAACGTGCAGCTGGGGACGCACGGTGTGGAGCCGCTGTATTAACACCGACACCTTTGCTAGACAAACCCCCTGGAGCCGAACATACACCGGACCACACCCTGTTCCCCATGACCACACGTAATACTCACAATCTCGACAAGGGATGGGCGTGGCTGGTCATGGTAGCCGCCCTCTTCACTCACATTTTGACATTCGGTATGTCCTACGCCATCGTGGGCGCCTTCTATATGGAGTTCCTTGAGGAGTTTAAGCAGAGCAACGCAGCCACTTCTTGGACTGGGTCCATCATGCTTGGAATGATGTTATGCTCTGGTATTACCTGCTATAATTCCAATCATTTTGCCAATGATCATTTTAGCAAAATTAATTTTCAGCCGCATAGTCCACACTCAGTTTAATGTTGGAATTTTAATGTTGGGTCGAAAGGAGACACTGCATGACCCCCTATACTTCGGAATAATCTTGTGGTGGCCCCTAAATATATTAAAATAATACTATTAAGCTTTTACCACTGGTCAGGTCTGGTAGCTCCCCCCACAAAAATAAATAAACAAAACATATCTCAGTCATCTTCTTTCCTATCTTATTGTGGTGAAATACTTTTTTAGGGGATGGGGGGAGTATTTTACTTGCATTGATCACGCAGTCCGGATCCCAAATAAATTCACATCAACATGTTTGTTTTGTTTCTATCTATTCAATGATGACCAGGTCCATTGATAAGCATTTTCATCGATAAATTTGGTGCATGCGCAGTAGCCGTTGCGGGAGGAGCCATCGCATCAGCCGGGTTATTCATCAGTTCAATGGCAACCAGCATAATTTTTCTCTACTTCTCATTCGGTGTCGTCACTGGTAGGTCAAATAATTCGGAAGGGCAGCTCAATGAGCTATCCTTTTGCCCTTTCCTCAAAGCAAACAAACAAATCAAGAAATAACTTCCAAAAACTTAACGTAAAGGGCAGCCTTTTTTGGTCTTTATGGTATGCATTTTCCAGCAAACTGGAATTGGAGTTTGGGTGCATGCAGAATTGCTACAAAATTAAAAGCGACTTACCTGAAGAGATTCTGGAGAGATTCTGTAAACTTCTTTTGAAAATTCTTTTGCTTTTGAGGATTTGAGGTAGGCCTATGTACAACATTTCTTGTGAATTTGTAATGGAAGTAATAAAGTCTACTTTGCTCAACCCTTAACTCTCCAAACAATTCGCAAAATCAACTGATTAAATAAATCATTCATGTTATCTCAGGCCTGGGTCTTGGTATGAGCTACCTTCCATGCATCGTCATGTTGGGAAAATTCTTCGAGCGAAGACGGGCGTTTGCCGCTGGTATCGCCGCGTCTGGGTCTGGTCTGGGAACGTTCATCTTTGCCCCGTTTGACCAGTTCCTACTGGCCAATCTAGGCTGGCGACAGTCCTTCCTCGTTCTAGGTGCTTTAGAATTGTTTTTATGTGTGTGCGGCGCTACGTACTTAGAAAGCAAGATCCCTGTTCGGGATGCGGCGATTAAGACACATGAAGCCAATAGTGAAGGTAATAATGTAATGGATCATACACAAGCAAATGGTTCGCCATCTTTGGTTGTTGTCAGCCATGTCGGTGCTCAACTAAGCAAACAGAGTCTGAATTCGATCCGCACGGCATTTGATGCAACATGTCATGATACCCCCGTTGGAAGTTGGAAGCAGAGCATCGGCGTTAAGATGAGGAGAAGTGTGTTCCTACAGTCACCTCCGAACACTCCTCTACCACTTTCGCATATTCCACTTGACAACTTCTTCGGTCTGGCATCTCCTAACAGCACAAGAGGGTCATTAATCAATCAGTCTATGGAAGAATCGAGCAGCCAAGGTCCACCACCGTCCGGTCTCCGCGTGCCAACCATAGATATCACATACGCATCATCTCCACCATCAGCGATCTCAAATACGACTCACCAAGCGTCAGAAGGGCTGGGGGAATTTGGCAGTTGGCAACAGAGTGTTAACGCTAGGGCAGTCCTGAGCAATTTCTTACAATCTCCGATTCTTTCACCTGCTGCTGGATCTCCTTTGACCTTAGACAACATCTCAAGGCTATCAGTTCCATCGACTCAAGAGCTATCGGTCGACCTTTCGGCACAAGGGTCTCAAAACAATTTCACAACCACAGTGCTCGATCCTGTTCCGGAAGTCAGACTGTACCCTCAGCTTGAAGATATCTCAGAAGACAATTTTGCAATTTCTGTCGTGCCTGATGTAGAAGCTGGACTCCAGTGTGATCTTGATGACGACAGTCAGATCCACAGTGAAGACATAACCAGCAAGCCGATAGTGGCCAACTGCAGTGAATGTATCGGTCCATTGGTTACGATTCGCAGGTTGTTCCGCAATCGGTTCTTTGTCCTCTTCAGTATCTCTGGTTTCGTATTGTGCATTGGATACCAGCTCCCGTACATGTACTTCAAGGTCTTCGCTCTCTCCATGGACATTGACAAGGACGGGTGGGCATTAATTATGGCCTGCATGGGAATCACGGATATGCTAGGGAGACTCGTTGTTGGTTTCGTATTCGACCGTGCCACGTGTGTACCTTACCGATTGGTGGGATACACAGTTTCCCTCATGCTTTCTGGAGTGCTTCTCTTACTGATGTCAGCTGCTTCAACGTATCCGACTCTTGCCATGACGGCAACGACTTACACGCTGGTGGCCGGGTCTACAGACCCGCTTGTGCCGGCGCTGCTTGTGGAGTACGTTGGACTCGACTCTCTGTGTTACTCCTTTGGGATGTTGATTGAGATGCAAGGGCTTGGATTCCTGCTCGGCCCACCTCTTGCGGGTAAGTGCGTCTACATTCGATATCATAAGTTCAGACTATGTATAGTCGTCCCACAGCAATACACAAAGGTCCCAAATAATATCCACTCGAGCTTCGTTTCCACGTTTAAAATTTGGGAAAATTGAAGTCACGCGAAAACGCGTTTTTCCAAAATGTTGCACTTCATCTTCATAAAAAGGATACAAAAGTTTTCTGTGAAAGTAGAAAACTTCACTGCAAGTGTTCTCTGTTGGCTCAGTTGTTTTCCAAATATATGTAATACAAAAGTACCTTTAAAATATAAAACACTATCACCATAGTCCAATATAGGCAAAATCTATAATTATGATATAAGTAGCCGGCAGCGATTGGCCTTTTTCCGATGAAGGACGTAAGCGCGCACTGCACTATTCCCTCTCTTACTACCTTCTTCCGGGCACACGACTTAATATTATTACCGAGATGGCTAATATCAGTGATTCGCAAAGAATACTTATGATCTCCTTTCTGGTAAGAGTTATAAATCTTAGCTATTTATATTGTTATGGTTTATTCATGAAAGGTGTTGTTTACGCCTACGTGAAATACTACTCTTCCGTCTTCATAGTTGGTGCCCTCGCCTTCATCGCAAGTGGCTTTATCATACTTCTGGAACCAGTTTTGGCACGATGTCAAAAATGTCGGGAGGGAATTCGTCGGTACCACTGATTTATACTACTGACTGGATAGAGGGTCAGCTCATAAAGCCCCACGTGGCCATTTTACTACTCTACGAAATACAAAAGGAATGCACATGCAATGGGAAACCGATTTTTCCTGTTAACATTGAAATTCAGGGTTTATGAGAGCAGCAAAATGGAATCGACTGGCTTCATTGTGCGTGTATGACCCTCTATCCAGTCAGTATAATAGAGATCAGTGGTCGGTACTGTGTGTAATCTTAGTAACTTACAATAATAATTCATTCAGATAAATATTTTATTCAATGTGCACTTGTGATCCTGCATGTGCTAATGTTTATACTAATTTGTCTAAAAAGATGTTTGATTAAATCAATTTAGATGGGTAGGCACAGAACATAAATGTTTAACTTTTTCTGAAATGTGCAGGATCACAATTAAAAACTGCCACAAAAGAACTAAATTTAAATGACCAAGAATTTAGAAAATTTGTTGTATCTTCTTAACAAAGTTTCATTTAATAGAAATTAAAGGGAAATTAAAACTTAAGAAATTTATTTTCTAATTGCATACAAACAGTTTATCTATTTGTGTTGAAATTATATGACCTGAAAAATTACTGTACAATTTCTGTAAAATTACACAAATGTCTAGATATTAATACACTTGAACTTGCAATCAAAGGAAAATGTTTATATCAAGTTTGTTTGGCCATGTTTTGTTAGCATTCACCCAAACATTTGTTTTTGTTGGCTCTGAAATTCTAACTATGCCCATGCTATGGCCAAAGGCTTCTAGAGTGAAACCCTGGCCTACAAATTATATATGGAAAAGGTGCCACTGGAATATCCTGGAATATCGACATTTTTTTAAATAATTTTTATTTGTGGTTTGAGGCATAAATTTAATTCACGTTAATGCACGTCAGGTAACTGACAGCTTGTTATCATTATACTGCCATCGTGTCTCCCATCTTGATTTTCGTATGTAGAAGTCTTTGTGAATCAGAATGAGGCTGGTGCCTGGGATGTGCCAACAAAACTTCATAGTGATCTAGAACGTGCCCATAGGGAACCCAACAATTATCACTACTGTTTGAATGAATTCTATAAATCTTAAGCTTAATTTTACAATTACTCTTTCTGTTTTTTTCAAAATCAGAAATGTAAGGTAAAGAATTGGTAACAAAAAATAACCAAATTGTAATTGTACCTCATGTAAAGCTGATGACCGATTGACAGTATCAATATTCTATCAAAATAATTTTATATGATTATGAGGCGATGTTACCTTCAAGAAAAGTGACATAGTTCATTCAACATTAGAATGAATACAAACTATTTGAATGCATTTTCACTATTTTGTCGTTAATGACACATTTTCTTGTTAATGACACATAAACTTTGACAGGTTCGTTGTTTCAAGTGTCTCCTGATTCACCGAGAGTAAACATACTTATAGAAGTATTTCTGCTAACATTACCAATCTTGTACCAGTACCCGCCTATTATTGGTATAAAGTAATCTTAATACTTGGTAAACACGGGAAACTTTAAAATCTGGTAAGGCCAAAAAAAGTCTCAGGCTTCAAAATCGGTGTGGTTACGCGTTTTTGTTTTGTTTTGTTTTTCTTTTCTTTTTGGCATCTCTTTTTTGCCAATAGGGAAATACGTGATACATTGTGTACGCGGGAACCAAATTTCCCATATACAAAGTATGGTGGCTAAGAGAGGCCTCACAAGTCGCACAATCATTCATACCCCTATGTGAAAAAGTCGTTTATTGCACAGCACGGCAGAATTTCAATCGATCTGGCAATTTTGGCTGCAATTGGACATTGGTCCAATTGGTCTGAGACGACTCGCGCGGAAACCACAAACTGGAGACTTTTTTGGCCTAATCACAACATTTGTGAAACTAGTTAGTTTCCATTTTCTTACTTAGAGAAGTATTGAATATCAAATTGTTCTTGGTGTTACTATATTTCAAGAAAAGGCAGTTAATTAGAAATAAATTCTGACAAAAGTAACAAAAGTAACAAAAGTAACAAAACACCAAGGCCGTAGTGAAGCCAATTTGGGGACTTACAAACTGCTGGACAAAGGAGGGGGAGATCGGGGACGGTAGGCATAAGAACAAATTTGGGGGTGGGGGTGGGGTAGGTGTAAACAATTTTCCCCTTCAAATTCACCAAACGATGGAAAATCGCCAGACGTGAGAAATTCCCCACAAAATGAAATCACCTCAGGCACATAAACTACAAGCCTTCTTCAATGGTATGACTTGGTGGTTTATTTGCGTCCTCAAGCTCCAAATGCCGACTAGGAATAAACATTGGGGAGTGTCACACACCACCACCCCCCAACAATCCCCCTTTAGCTATGTCCCCTGGTGTTCACAAACATTTATTGCATGAAATCAGTAATTTAAAGGATTAACCTCTTTATAAAACTGCGTATTATCCTCTCCATCAAAAACTTGCAATTCCATAACCTCTTTCTTGACAAATTGGGCTACACTAAGTCCATAAACATAATGTAGGGTTGCACTGACAATGATATTTCAAGTGACTGATGAGTTTGGGTTCAACCATCCATTCAGTGGGAGAATTATGCATATAAATTCAACTCTACCTTAACCCTCCCCTTGGAACTATCTAAATGAAACAGTTCAAATTAAACAATATAAATATTCTCACTAATTGGAGAAGTCCAAGAGATTACCAAAATAGTCAACATTTTAGCATATCCTTCCACAGTGTTCAGTCCCTCTCAAGTGCGTCTAAAAAGATCACGCAAAAAGTTCACTTTTTTTTTCAGTCCACACATTACAGTCTTACCTTATCAGAATTAATGTGGCTTTAATTTGAAAGGAAACAAAGAGACAAATACACATTGTTGGTGCCACCATCATACGTCTATGGTGTGGACAATGATTCTTAACTCGTTGAGGGCCCAGGCTCGTCGTTATCTTTGTGGACTCCTAGCTTGGACATAGAGATTCTTTCAATGTCGTCCAGACTGAGATTTGCTATGGTCATTGAGAACTCCTGAGATATTTAAAGATAAATGAACAAAGATACAGTGTTCAGGTTTGATCATGATCGCCACGAAGTATGAATATGAATGAATATGAACTTAAACATCTTTAACTTCTTTCAAATAATTTCCTGACATCACGGCAAACTATACGTTAGGATAATCACTAAATCTGAATAAGTAGCATTTAGATAAGAAAAACAAATACGGTTTTCATTTTCTAAACGTTCTAAGATACACACCTTCTTAAACTGCTCTAAAACTTTTTCTGCATCCGACGATGTGAAGTGTTTCCGTAACAACGTCTGTAAAGCATCCCATAATGCAGTGCTGCTTCCTATTCTTGATGTACTAGTAAGATCAGAAGATACCTCTGGTCTCCGTATGACAAGGTGTATTTTTGTGTCTGGACCAATATTGTAATCACCTAAACACTGTCCATCTGAAAGAGTTAATCAAAGAGAATCAGCTATTGTAGGCCAAATTGTTTGCACTTACTAGATTAGTGCAAGTGTGGGACGCATGAATTATTTTGTATGTGTGTGGGGAATGAGGATGCTACAAGTTGTTTTTAACCCTCCTACTTCTGGTGCCTTTTTCATACAAGTTGGCCCACCATTTGAAACCATTCGCTTTTGTGGTTTTGAATGGTGAAATAACTGTGTACAGTATTGATTCCCAAATGGTTTGGAATGGTAGGTCAGCTAATACAAAACCTTGTTTGGATACTTCTAAGTGGTGAATTAATGGACCCTCTATGCCAGTGACATGAGTAAATGGTTTTGAATGACAGGTCTGCTATACCCTAAAGACCCTAGTGCCATTTTTAAGTGGTAGATCAATTACTTGTACACTGGCCACCATGTGTTAAAACTCCATAGGGTACTGAGATGATGGATAGTCCACTTTATCTACATAATGCAGGTTTTGTTTTCGGCTATGTGAAACCACACCAAGGTGTAATGTATCCACCATTTAAAACCATTTGAATGATAAGCCACTGTGAAGTACATTCACCATTTGAATCCATTCGGCTATGGAAACACACCAAGGTGTAATGTAACAACCATTCAAAACCATTTGAATGGATATGAATGGTAGTTAAGCTTGCTACCAACACTGTTCAAATGGTATCACCAGGTGTGTACAAAACCAATGGGCATTTTGGTAAGTGGAAATTTTGAATGGTTTCAAATGGTCAAACAGTAGGAGGGTTAATATAGAGGCGGGAAATTATAATAATAAAGTGACAGTAAGTCCACATTTATTGTGACTCTAATAAAACAGGAGAAACTTGTAGTTTCTTTTGCTTATTTTATACATTCGTCAGTATTACACGTTTTTACAACATTGTGTACAAGATTTCCAATTTCGGGTATCCGATTCCAGAAATAACTGAAAACATACAGCTTTAAATGTACACGCTCTCTATTTTGGGTATCATGGGACCACATGAGACTAAAGGCTTGTTCATACTAAGCACAAATGTGAAAGAAAAGCAGAAATCATGATGTTAGCAATTGTGCTTTCATTGTCAACTTCACAATTAAGTTTTCAGGGTGGGTGAGAATAAAAGGCATGTCAAAACAAAATGTTTTCAAAAGACTCTGTGCAAAATGAAATCTTGACATGAATTCAATAAGGCAACAGGGGTTCAATTACATAGAAATGCTTAGCAGTTATTGTTGGGTACCATCAAAACTTTCATGCATAATATGTACATTTTGGCTGGTTGTCTGTTTAATTTTTGCTTAGCAAAAATATTATACTTAGCTGCTGCTCTATGAAACTGGACCCCAGGTCATTGCCCGTGGTCTTTTGATGGCCCCCAGGTCATTGCCCGTGGTCTTTTGATGGCCCTTGGAATATTCTTATAAATGTTTATTTTCCAATGAAAGTGCCCTTTAAAACCCTCCTATAATCAGTGCAACTTTTGAAACAACCCATTCAGGCCACTCCAAGCCATTAGCTGTTGCCAAGCCATTAGCTGTTGCCAGTGGCCTCCTATGGTTACCCTTCTGTGCACTGTCACACCACTGAGATTACAGGGTAAAGTGGTCTCCCATTGATACATTGCAGGCCATACTAATATGTTCAAACATTTACTGTGGCCTTGGGTGGTACACAGTTGATTTTGTAAGATTACTTGGAAAGGACAGCAGGCCAGGCTTGTACATGTATGTACTGAAGGTTGCTCAAGAACAGAATTTTGTGGATCGGAGTGGCCTCCATGTGTAGGAGGGTTAATGACACATTTTCTTGTTAATGACACATAAACTTTGACAGGTTCGTTGTTTCAAGTGTCTCCTGATTCACCGAGAGTAAACATACTTATAGAAGTATTTCTGCTAACATTACCAATCTTGTACCAGTACTGAAGGTTGCTAAAGAACAGAATTTATATTAGTGGATCAGAGTGGCCTCCATGTGTAGGAGGGTTAACACAGAAAAGTTAGCTTTTCCTTCAAGAATTCAATTCATGGTATGACAACACATTAACCTTAAACCCTTCTCAAAACCCAACACAGAGAAAGGAACACTGCATTCCTTTCTGTATGATCTAAACTATACCGAGCACAATGGAATGCAAACAAATCTGTTGGATTTTGTTGAGGTGATGAGCAGAGAACATCAGATATTTTGCTTCACACTTGGACATTTGATGGATATTATTGCATTGAGCAGGGTCTCTAGCCAGCTACTGAAGGGGTAAGGGTTAAACGATTTTCATTATTTTGGAGACAAAATTATACTTAATTCCAAAAAGTAAAAATGCATAAAATAAGACAGGTTACCGGACAATGTTTTTCCTTTGAAGACAAGTCTTTGTTGGTGGACTGGAACATCTAATTCTTTGGCTACCATACGTTTAACAGAAAGAATCGGTTCTGATGCTGTGACCTGAAACGTAATATTGAATCAATGCAAACATAATAATTATTCCAGAGACATATTTATAATAATTTGTATAACTAGTACCAGATGACTATTACCTACAAGTGCGTCAGCCTGCTGTAATGTACATACCATGGCATTGTACTCCAAATGTGCACACGCATAGCAAGCAAGGTTACAAGTTTTGCTCCCCTGCGCCCCTACCCCCTACCCAGCCTGCATTAATTAAGGCATCATGGAAATATTTCAAGGGATTTTGTATGCCACCATAAACTTAACACCTACATGTAGTAATTTTTGGGTAAAACTGTGATCAAGTATGTTTTTTTTTAATTATGGCTTAAAACAATAGTTAATTCTACATTGTTTGTAAAAACAAATAATAAAATAACAGAGTTCTATATCCACTAACAATGCTTATGGAATTTATTTCCGCCTAACAATAGTTTTAATCTTAAATCTTAATACAAACATTTACTTCCTTGGTAATTTCCCCAACATTTTGCAATTCATGGCGGATGTCTTCTTACCTCAATATATATTGTTCCATTTCACAATGGATGCGGTTGAAATCTAAACATGTGTTCTTTCCTTCCTTTGGAAGTTATAATTGAAATGGTTATTATTGTGTGCATGTCTAAAGATTAAATTGAAATAATTCCATGTTGAGAATAAAGGGACAATATCGTCACGATTAACAGGGCATGGAATCAGAGTGCTAGTTTTAGATTAACTCAGGGACTGAAAATAATACCCCACATTACAAGGTCATATTACCATTGCTGCTGCATAAATGAGCCAGTAATTTCCATTCACTGTGTGTTCATCTTAAACTAAGACACAGATTCCATGCCCTGTTGAAAATGTACTCTGATTGTGACGCTAATGTCCCTCAGCAAAACTCACCATCCACATTATTAAAATAGAGACAAAAGGCACAAATAAGCACATGTATTTAAGGTAGGCCTACATCTAGAATGATGTACTAACATACAACACTAGCTTTTAACCCTAACCTCACTGAATACTATAAAATACTACTTGAGTAAACTGCAGTATGGAGTACTTTTACTACACTGGTCTATGAGAATTGAGTAGTATTTTGTAGTACAGTGTACTTTTACTACACTGGTCTATGAGAATTGAGTAGTATTTTGTAGTACAGTGTACTGGACCCCAAATGAATGCCTAGGACGTTAGGGTTAATAAAAGCAATGTAGGAATATTAGGTGTAGGCTTGGGCGATATTGATTTTTTTATCCTCGATATATCATCAAACATATATCGCGATTTTCGATAATATTGCGATTTTTTTTTTTTCACACATAAGTACTTTAGACCCATATACACGCGTCACAATAAATTGCCAGTGCTTACCTGAGAGACACGTGGAATCACGCCGTTCACGAGTGCACCATGGCCATTGGCAAATTCGTTTGCGTAATAATTATGTTAATTGGTTAATGCGTTGTGCGTCTCAATCAAATCATCAGCCAAAGTTCACATGACTCGCGTTCCACGTGACTATGTCATAGTATAAACACATGACTAGGTTTATTCCTGCATAGTCTAGTACCGTGGAGAATAAAACCATGTGATTGTGACACGTCATTTGCACTTCAGAAAATGTGACCGAGTTTGGATTGTTCTCACACTATTTTAAATAAACGTCATATGGTTTATCAAGAGTAGTGTATGTGTTTTGTCACTAGACAAGAGTCCCAGTATGGTATAATAGAATAGTGTCCCAATTCCCCAACTCTGATCAAGCCGCTGTCGATCCATGCTTTGATTTATTTCATGACTAATGTGAGCACAGAGCACCTGCAATTACTGCAAATGTTATTATGTTGTTGATTTTTAAGGTAATGCCCATATTCTGCATATATTTAAATATGCAAGATATAATGTACTCGCACGTGGTGTGCCAGCCAGAGTCACAGACCACCATGGATAGACAGTGAGACATAAACATTGTCTACACATTGTTGGATCAAATACCCCATTCAATCCCCAACACTTAATCCGTCTGAATAGATTTCTTTGAGTGGCGGTGGATTTTAAACAACAGTCGGCTTACCACAGAAGTAGTTTGATTTTATTTATCACTTCCTAAAGCTGAAAAGACTTCCCTAAGTTTTTTCCATGGAATTTCTGACCCAACTGACAATCAAGGATTTTTTTTAAATCGCGATATATTTTTTTTAAATCGCGATATATTTTTTTTCTTCGCGATATATTTTTTTCTTCACGATATATTTTTTTCATCACGATTTGCTGATATCTTGATAATTTGAAAAGTTCTCGATATCATAATCGAATAAAAAAAAAAATCGCGATATTCAATATTAATTATCGTGTCATCGCCCAAGTCTAATCCTCCAGCATCCATTTGGCGACCACTACCACAGACTGAAGGATCTTCTATATCCAAAGTCCATAACCCACCCCAGACTGAGGGATCTCCTATATCCTAAGTCAACCACCCTCCATCCCCCTGTGCTTGTCAACAACTGATTCAGTTCAGTGAGCACACACTCCTCTCCCCCAACCCCTAGGATCCAAGTCTCAACAGTTTCCCGCCTGCGCGCCTCAACGAACTAATCCTCCAGCATCCATTCATGGGATGATCCTCCAGCAGTCTACTTAAGCAGCAGCATTTTCCAGAGTCTGGCATTCTCCTGAGGACAATCAGAGCATACTGATCGAAACGTCGAGTTGTACCACCAGTTCTTTTCAGAACTAATTACTACTCAATTGAGATTCCACATGGTGTCACCGCAATTAGTCTTACTTATCAAGCCTAATTTGGTGATCATTTGTGATATTATGATGACTATGACTGTGAGGTGATCTTTTAATTTTTGGTCAGATATTGTATTTTAAAGTTATTAATTAATCAGTAAGTCACTTAGTTACGAAAAACCAGGTCATTTTCTGTACATATTTCGGAAAGAATATCAAACCCAACCACCACTTGTGCACAATGTCTAATAAGCTTGGGTGATATCGATTTTATTCCATCTACGATATATCGTCAAACATATATCGTGATTTTCGATATTATCACAATTAATTTTTCATTCACGCATGATTGCTTTAGAGCCAACAACCACAGGTATGCATTCAATTCCCAACACTTAATCCTTCTGAACAGATTTCTTTGAGTGGCAGTGGATTAAGAGAAACAACAGGGTTCTGGCTCCTTTGTGATCCAACAGTCAGTCGGCAAACCACTGAAGTAGTTCGCTTTTGTTTCTCACTTGAAAGCTTGAAAAGACTGGCCTAATTTTGTTTCCATGGAATTTCTTAATCGACTCACAAGTGTGATTTTTTTAACATCAAGATACATTTTTATATTTGCCAATAACTTGAAAAGGTTCTTGATATCGTAATCAAACAAAAAAATGTATCACAATATTCGATATTATCGTGTTATCGCCCAAGCTTAATGTCTAAGGCTAGCATGTGTTTTTAGCAGACACCAAAATGGCCAACATTTCACTGGATGTGCATACATGTATGTGACCATCCACCACAAAAATTTCACATTTGGAGGTTCATTTTTTGGAAAGAGTATATCATAAAGTTTAAAATGATACCAAACACAAGTCATTCCTACGCGAAGTTATGGTGTATCAAAGTCATTACACTAATTACTTACACTTTCATATAAACTTGTACATTTTGTACAGATTTATGAACTCGTTGCCCTAAAGAAAACGTGGATTTCATGATTTTTGAAATTGAATTTAATTCTGAACTTTTCAGAACTAACCCTCCTACAATCGGTGCAATTTTTGAAACAACCCATTGAGGCCACTCCAATTAGCTGTTGCCAGTGGCCTCCCATGGTTACCCTTCTGTGCATGTGTGCTGTCACACCACTGAAATTGCAGGGTAAGGTGGTCTCCCATTGATACATTGCAGGCCATACTAATACATGTATGTTCAAACATTTACAGTGGCCTTGGGTGTTACACAGTTGATTTTGTAAGATTACTTGGAAAGGACAGCAAGCTTGTACATGTAGGCCTATGTACTGAAGGTTGCTCAAGAACAGAATTTAGTGGATCGGAGTGGCCTCCATGTGTAGGAGGATAAAGGAGAATATTTCAAACTTTCCATTTCTGAAAAAATACCAAAATGGCCAACCGAATGATTTTTCATGCATTTCAAGCCGTACTGCTAAATCAACATAGTGCGACTTTACAGCCCGTTCGTGGACGGTCACATATTCATTGCTCAAAATATCGTTTCCAATCCTCACTTGACTACACTTTTCTCTCCTTAAGTGTGTCCTCTATCATCTTTTAAAGGAAAATCTGTGATATGTCATAATTGGAATTTGGAAATTGGCAGTTGTATTCTATATTTTCTTTCTGAACTAGGCCTACATCTAGAGTGATTGTATACTATTAATGTAATTTTGTACTGCTGTCTGAAAAAGCATTGACTTACCATCGGGGAAAAAATGGGGGGGGGGGAGGAATTGGGGGGGGGCAAAGAAAGTAACCGGGGTATTTGGCCCCCTTTGCCCCCACGTAGCGCCGCCGCTGCAAGTAATGGGCTGCAAGTAATAATGGAGTACCTATACTAATTACTATAGAATGCAGGGCCAAATTTTTCCCTTTTTCTGAATTTTACATAGGAACCGCAGTTGTGTATTTTTAAGTCAGATTACGTAAATTTATAAGTAACCTTCGGTGTGGCCCTGCATTAGTTGTACCTAAGTAACATTGTTGCGCAGTATCACTCGCCAACAGTCAAAAAGTGGCATAAAATGAAATGGCTCAGTCATATTAAAATAAAATGTCTCAAATGTGGGCCTACCTCAACACGACATTCTCGACCTTGCGTTTGAAGAATTTTCACTATTAAGATCATATCTGTGTTTTTAGAATTCCTCGTCACTTGTGATATTGCAAACAGTGACCACAAATGTTTATATTAAACGTATACTTGAAATTAACTTTGTTGTCTCACTACAAATTATTATTTTTATCGACATTTATGATGAAAATGTTCACACTATACACCACAACTACATCGAATCGCATCGCCATGTTATCATAGACATAATCCTAGTCGGTTGCGATAATTCGCTGATGTTACGTGCCTATCCACCACCTGCACTGTGCAATTAAATGAATACAGTAGGGCTAGAACAAGTCTACCAATCCATCCCAAAACAACAAACATGCCAACCCGGACGTAGGGATAGATACGGAAGGAACTTTCCCTATCTATAATGTTGGCGCAGCGCAGCACATCCAGGCTAGTCGATCGAGTATTATTCAGAGTAAGTCAACGCGTAAACAACATCATCCGCCATTCTCTGCATGTTCATGCATTTTGGAGCAAACATATGTTGTCCATATGAATGTTAGATCAAGTTGATGATAAATTTCATAAGGCATAAAGAGATGGGGGTGAGATGTGATGTATATCTCATGCAAGTTCTGCTGGTGACCGTCCTGTTGTTTTCAGTTGTCACATGTGATGTCTGTCCAGATGTGGTAAGTTACAAAAATCAACAAACAATATTGGACTATTAAATGAATTATTGATAAAAAAAACACATCTTATCTCCCACTATATAACAGTTTGTTCTCATTGTTGTTGGTAAATGTACAGTCAGAATTAAAAGCTTTGCTTTGCACAAAAACCATGTGTAATTTAAACAAAATTTAGTACATGTAGGCCTACTTACATTTTATTCTCAGTGTCATGTGGCTGAAGTGGACTAGCCCCGCCCCCTCTTCCAATTATTACTGGGTTGCAGAGCATAGAATGTAGTAATTGTTATAGGGGTTGGGAAGGTATTATCACACAATGGGCATTATACTAGAAAATAATCAGTGTGTAAGTGAGTATGTACATGACTTTGATTTTTTTTAAATGCCAATAATTATACACAGATGGTTATTTAATGATAAAGTGCATACGTGTACATGTAGGTATTGATTAAAAAATAACCAAATGTCAAATATTAAAGGGGAAGTATCGTCACGATCAGAGCAGACATTCGACATGGAATCGATGTCTAAGTTTAAGATTAACACAGGAGTGACTGAAAATTACTGGCTCATTTATGCAGCAGCAACGGTATCATGTGTGGGTATTATGCTAGTCACTGAGTTAATCTAAAACTAGCCTTCCGATTCCATGCCATGTTGATCATGGTGATACTCTCCCCTTAACCCTAACTCCCTAGGCCCATTTGCCTACACATAACCTGAATCCTTCCTAACTCCCTAGGCCCATTTGCCTACACATAACCTGAATCCTTCCTAACTCCCTAGGCCCATTTGCCTACACATAACCTGAATCCTCCCTAACTCCCTAGGCCCATTTGCCTACACATAACCTGAATCCTCCCTAACTCCCTAGGCCCATTTGCTTACACATAACCTGAATGCTCCCTAACTCCCTAGGCCCATATGCTTACACAACCTGAATCCTCCCTAATTCCCTAGGCTCATTTGCTTACACATAACCTGAATCCTTCCTAATTCCCTAGGCCCATTTGCCTACACATAACCTGAATCCTTCCTAACTCCCTAGGCCCATTTGCCTACACATAACCTGAATCCTCCCTAACTCCCTAGGCCCATTTGCTTACACATAACCTGAATCCTCCCTAACTCCCTAGGCCCATATGCTTACACAACCTGAATCCTCCCTAACTCCCTAGGCTCATTTGCTTACACATAACCTGAATCCTTCCTAATTCCCTAGGCCCATTTGCCTACACATAACCTGAATCCTTCCTAACTCCCTAGGCCCATTTGCCTACACATAACCTGAATCCTTCCTAACTCGATCCCTAGGCCCATTTGCCTACACATAACCTGAATCCTTCCTAACTCCCTAGGCCCATTTGCCTACACATAACCTGAATCCTTCCTAACTCCCTAGGTCCATTTGCCTACACATAACTTGAATCCTCCAAAATCCTTCAGTAGTAAAGCAAGCATATGACTTGTATCCATGTGTTTCTAATCTGTGATACGTATACATGGCCAGGGACCTTCCCTGCATGCATGGAGCAATAAACAGTGTCCACTGACCCAAGCACTGACCTTACAATCACTACAACAAACATGGATGTACATGTACCATGGAAAAGCAAGTATGTCTAATAACCTCAATCCTCCAATCCTAGCAAAGAGCATGTAGAATGCAACCTCAATCCTTCACTTTAGCAAAGAGGATTTTGGAAGGTTTAATGTAAAACTTAAGCTCATTTGATGGTATAGGTTGTCCCTACAAATATTTTTTGTTTGAGTTACTGTCATTTTAAAGAACAATTAAAAGTACTCTTTCCACATTAGAATTCAGTTCAAAATATCTGAATACATTTTCACAATTTTCTCGTGATCAAGTTGAAACTTTCACAATAATTATTTATAGTTTTTAAAGGTATATCTTGATTCAAAGTAGTTTTGCTAACCTTCCTTTCCAGACCATATGTCCACTTGGCTTATTATCTCCACAGGCCAATTTTGACCCAATATGTCCAGCCCATTATGTCCCTCATGCCCATTATGTCCCCCAAGCCCATTATGTCCAGCCCATTGTGTTCACATGCTCATTATTTCCAGCCCATTATGTCCACCAGTTTTCAGACCTTTGATCTGGAAAAACTACAACTTAGAGGTTGTTTTTGTTTGTAAACTTGGTTGTGGGTAACTTGATGCACAAAGCTAGAACTTTGTCAAGGGAGGGGCAGCCAACAACATTTTGAAAAAAAATAGCACCAGAAAAATGTTTGCTACCTTTTATGCAACAGGAAAAATATTTTAATTAAGGTTACAACAGAACAACACTTTGCCGTTTAAAGAGTAAAAATGGGGTCAAATACTTCCTTGTTTTTTTTTGTGAGTTATTTTTTAATATTTAAAATTGCGAACAGGTACTTTTATAGTAGGACTTCAGAAAGGCATTGCAGGTTTCATTTCTCTTAAAATGTACACCAAAGTGTTTACAAAATTTAATTACACTGTGAGTTAAGACTGAAAAGTGATTCCTTCGTGATAATTAATTATTTCTGCTCCACTCATTGACAGGTTGTTTCCCGGTTGCACATTTTGAACAGAGATTCATTAACTAGATTGCTGTATTTCTTGGCAATAGCAATCTAAACATTCAAATGGGTTATTGAATGTTATAATTTATAGAGCGCGACTCAGACAGTGTATTATTTACACAACCATGAAAATGATAATAACAAATGCTCTCATGATCAGTTAATTTCTCTTACTACAACCTTGGGCATTATATGTGATCTAATTGTAAAAAAATCACCAGTGTTACACATTTAATATTTCCCCCCCCCCCCCCCAAAAAAAAGGCAACAAAATGTTACCAATATGACATAAAATGACCCAGCAGGTGATATACTTTTTTGTTTCATTTGTATCCAATGAATATGTTGAATCTTGGCTCCCATTTCATACACATTATTTAGTTATATCAAGCATAAAATTGACCAACTGATGTCAGATGTTGGCTGGGTCATAAATGTGCATCATTTTGTTTCCTGAGAATTGCCCACAAACATGTAAATAAAAATATTGTCTTCTGCCAACTTTAAATTATTATTTTTCCTGTGAAAGGGAAGGTTACAACAATGGTTATGATCAGATTATAAAACAACGAATTACATGTATTATCTAAATACTAACCCTCCTACGACATACAGTGTAGTGGCAAGTAGTAATAGTGGTCAAAGCCAGTCAACTGCCTGTTTTGACTGTTGACCCAAATGTCCACACAGGGGCATTTTTGACTGGCTTTAATGTAATTTTGACCACCCTGAAAAATACAAGGCAATGCTTCCACCAATCAAAAATGGTGGACCCATTTTGACCTGTAAATATACTGACATGTACTGCATGTAAAGTTTGACTCATTGTGTTAAACTTTCAATTGCACTAGATATACCTTGGCAAGTATCAACATTTTGACTGATTTTGACCCTTGCAGTCACAGAACGGTTAATTGATGTAAAGTTGGTACCATATCATCAGTCATCAGTCTTATAGGGATAGTATTCAGGCCGTACTAGGATAGGCTTTAATAATATAATGCACCTTTAATAATGTAATGCGCCTTGAGCACCAGTTTGGTAGATACGTGTGCTCCATATAAGTCAACATTATTATTATTATTATTTATATCAGACTCACTTTCTGTTTACAGTCAAAGAGTCTCTGAATGCATTGAATTTCTTTCCATTGAATCAGGAACCAAAAGGGGGGAACCATGGAAATTTATGTCGGTGAACATTGTAAATTCAGTCTCATAGGGATAGTGTTTATAGGCTCACTTTCCGTGTACAGTCTATAAGAGTCTCTGAATGGATTGGATTTCTTTCCATTGACACCAGGAACCAAAAGGTCATACCACTGTTCCGTAATAATAGTGGTTTAGGCCTGTTGTGTACAGGAACAGGAACAATAATTAACAACTATGGTCATGCATGGTTGTAGCATGGAGGAAGGAAACTCCATGGTTGTAGCTAGGATTTGGAAAAGAGGAAGATACAGGTGCATGTACATGTATGGGAGTGTTTTAAAGGGAAGCTACATGTACATTATTGGGAATGTTGGCAAAACTGCTTCTCTGGTATGCTTGTAACTTTCTTATACAGGGGTCGAAATTAATGAATTTAGCCCACAGGACTAGTTATGTAAAATTTTACTAGTCCTTCTCTCATTTTTTAGTAGTCTTGAAAAAAAGGCGAATAGAAATGAACCGTGAGCTGGTGAGCAACATGTTCTTGCTGTTGAGATCATGCTGAGATCACACTGAATATTTTTATTTCATATGTATTTTTTACTAGCCCATCGGACAACCCGAATCCCTGCATCTCGTCCTTCTCGCTGCTAAAACCACTAACCTCGGGCTCGTGGAATAGTGTTAATTTCGATCCATTCATGAAAATTGTACAAATGCATTCATTTTAAATGTGCATACAATAGAAAAGAGTACCCTTTCCTAAAATTAATTCAAACTGGAAATTATTTAACTTTTCTTTAAAATGATAGATACTGAAACAAAATTATTTATAGGGAAAAAATACCATCATCAGCTTTACACCAAGTAAGTTTGACAGAAAAATGTGCCACCAGATAATTGCATGGTGCACTTAGATTTTGTCTGACCTTGTCCAAGAATTGTTTTTTGGTATTTTGCCATGAATGAAAGTGGTGACATTGCACCATTGTACACATTTTGATACACTGTAGGATGTGACATTAAATCCACACTCAAATCTTCTTGGCGCTTAATTAGATACATTCCTTCTTGGAATTGGATGTTGTTTGGCACAGACTACATGTAAAGAAATGGGAGGGGGGAACCCCCATTTTATTCCCATTCAATTCTATTGTACTCTGTGACCTTCAACAGTACATGTAGGTCATGGTGTTCCTCCATGGTATACCAGCCACAGGAAGGTACTATTGTACAAATATGTAAAGTAATACTATGTACATAATGTATGTGTACATGTAATACTGCACGCATGTACTGTACATGTAGATGCCCTGTAAGCTTCATTAATAACGTACTTGAATGCCCTCAAATTTACTGTATAAATTAATGTTGAGGGTTATGTAATTGAGGATTGTTGAAATTTGGCCTGAAATCGTGACTGATTTATTGTCTCCCCTTTTTGAGTATTTTGGACAAACAAACCAAGTTGTGAAAAAGAAGTGCTATAGTACACTACAGTTATAGTTGTACATGTTGCTGTCAAAGTGTCAAGTGACGTCAGGAAATCTTTCAGAATATCTTTAGGAAATTAAATTTTATCAACATGCAAGCAAGGGGCTCGCCATGTAAATTTTTAAATAAATATCACTATCAGACTTAAATCAACATTGTACTTTTTAGTACACATATTTTTCTATGGGAGTTTATGTACATGTAAGGTGGGGTGTGCAAGGTGTTAGCCAGGATTTCTAAATAGGGTGTCCAAATCTACTGGACATTTCATGATAGGGTGGCCAAAGTGTTCACTTACAATACTTTTACATGTAAAATAGGGTGTCCAAAATATTCATCAATTAAATAGCAATTTACTGTTCTCTCACATTCCCATAAAATTAAACTCAATTATATTTTACAACCCAAGCATAACCTGGATACATGTATGCATACTGTGCATAAAACAGAAAAAATGAGTTTTGTTTAACCAGTTCGCGTCGGAGGCCATGTATACACGCACATTTGTTTTTGGACAGCAGATCGGAGATCATCTAAACACGCCACAGGATTCGCGGGAATATTTGTATAGATTCCCGGTCGACGTGTCAACGAGCCATAAGCATATGGTGGAAGATGCTGTCTCCCCGGTCACGCTCTGGCGAGCACCATTGTTCGTGTTTGTGCGGTAAAAATAAACCCGCCACGGGGGTTCGGAAAAACTTTTTTATTCCCGGTGCGAACTGGTTAACAATATGTTCAATCTTTAATCGTGTACAATGTATACGTAGCAGATTGTTTGAACCATGTGGCGTGACAGACCGACGATTTTTCCTTCGCATTTTTCGCATGCTGCAACATGGTTTTTCATACTGTAGCAAATGTACCTGGACCTGGAGGCACAAAACTCCAGCTCTGGCAGAATACGTTCTTCTTCACCAACTTTAGACCAAGTATTCTCTCATTAATTAGCCCTCCTACTCTAGGTGCGGGAAGTTGCTATAGTGGTCAAAACCAGTCAATTGACCGTTATTGACTGTTGAATCAACTGTGCACACATGGGCACTGGTGACTTGTTTTGACCATTTGGGTAGCTGCCACACACTGTGCTATGACTGCTGGTGACTGATAAGATCATTATCAGCTTCAGGGGGATCACTGACTTGTTTTGACTGAACAAACAATGATAGGGGTGCTGAAGGCTGCCATTTTTTGACTGATAAATCAGTGCAGGGCCACTTAGGCTAGGAGTCAATGACTTGTTTTGACTGATAAATTAATTTATTTTGACTATATTAGTCCAAAACGCTGACTCATTTTGACCACCATCCACATTACATGTACCAATTAAAAACAGTCACCTCATTTTGACCAAAGTGCCTTTACCAGTCGAAAGTGGTCAACTCATTTTGACCACCTTCAACATTGCATGATAATGCTTTTACCACTACCAGTCAAAAACAGTCGACTGTTTTTGACTGATTGATGTACTTGCTACACATTAGGTTTAACAGTATTTGACCTGTAAGTGCTGTAGATATACACTGGCATGAACTTTGAAATTTTGACTGATTTTGACCCTTGTAGTAGTAGGAGGGTTAGTAAATATGTCTGACATTTTAATCATCCCTAAGTACTTTCCTGTCCACTTATAACCCCACCGAGGGCACCCCTAGACCCTATGCAGGCTGCAGGCTCTTGCTAGTAGGATATTTAAGCAGTCTGTGTGTACCAACTAGGCCTGTGATTGGTACCTGGGTACGTGTGTACTGACTGTCAAGTTCAATACTGGGTTGCTTTTTACTGGTTCGGGTATCTGCAACCCACTTTTTAAAATCTAATAAAACATTTCAGAAACCGAATGCCAGTCTTTGTTGAACACTGATCTTTCATGTTTATAATAAGGTTTCAGGTACTTTATTATTTTATTATTTCATAAAATTCATAACAAAAATAAATGATCAATTCTGCTCTTTTTATTATTTTCTTTTTGTGTTATTTTTTATAATGAACGTAATGTTAATGAAAATGAAGGCCACTGTCTTGTGTAGTGTTAGGCCTATGCATCGCGCGGGGAATTATCAAGCGTGGTGGCACAGTTGAAATCTGGTTTTGTCCCCCATTTTTTTATGGGTACCTATGAACCGGACCATTACATCGGCCGGGTACCCAGTTTCAGAATCACCCATGGATGCACATCACTAGTACCAACATTGATTTTCTTCAATCTTTCCCTTTAGCTGATTAGTAGGCAGCTGAGGGGTAGGCAGTAAGCATCATGGGGGTACCTAAAAGAGTTTTATATTGTTTTTATGAATGACTTGTTGTGTCAATTGATAATTTCAAATGCAAATGTTAAGTCATAGTGGTTGAAATTGGAATTTCTCAAAAAAAAAACAAAACAATCTGATTATCTTTCAGGGCACTGTGCCTGGCTGGAACACAACTTGTGCAACACAACGTGGTATGTATATTATATTATGGTTTTTTTGTGTGTCACCTTAAATGCTGAGGGGGAGGGGAAGGATTCAGATCGGGGTGGGGAAGGATTGAGAGGGGATGGTGATCAATATTGAAGAACTATTTTGTTTAACCAGTTCGCGTCGGGAATAAAAAAGTTTTTCTGGGCCCCTGTGCGGGTTTCTTTTCCCCACACAAACACGTTAATGGAAGCTTCCACAGCGCGTAGCCACGTCTACCGAGCATGTCACTATACACTCGGCTCATTGCCACATCAACCGAGCATGCATACAAATATTCCGGAGTTTCCTCTGGCGTGTATAGATGCTCTCCGATCCGTGGTGCAAAAAAAAATTGCGTGTATACACGACCTCCGACGCGAACTGGTTAAAATGAAAATGTTTCGGACTTTTGGTGACAGTAACAAATTGACTGAATCATGTGCGTATATTTCAACTTGAAACGTGATGATGTAGTATACCCCATTTAGTTTTTGTAATTTCTTATTACAAATGGAGCTTCCTTATGTATAGAATTGGTAATTAAAAATTGGTAATTAAAAAATAATTAAATTTAAATTTATTGTAAAGCTAGCTGAGGGGTTGTCATTTTTGAGAGAAATAATTTCCAGTTCGAATGTAGGAAAGAGTATTATTTCTTAAATTTCTCATTCACTATTTTCTTGGGAACAACACACAACATAATAAGATTAAACTTTCACAGGTTAGTTGTTTATCAGTGTTTATTTTGTTCATATACATGTACCTCTGAGGCAGTTTTGCCAACATTACCAACACTGTTGACTGATTAGTTTTGTGATAACATTTAGACTCTTGTGGAAACGTGCCAGTCATCAGTGATATGCCAGCAGCGCCCAGCAGAGTGGCAATCAATGATGTCAGGCATAGAGTCAATGGAGAGCTGTATCTGGGTTTGAACATCTTATGGCATCTTCCCAAAGGTACGTGTATTAAGGATGCACCCTACGAATTCACTCCTATGCTAAAATAATCTACATGTAGTTCAACAATACTTTGAATCTCAAAGCTGTTTAAACTTAAAATATCACATTTCCCTAGTTTGAAGGATGTAAAATATATTTTAAAAAAGATGCAATTTCACGGAATAATATACACTGTATTGAAAATAATAATTTAAAGAGCACTTGGGGAAAAATGTTTCAGTTGATGTACATGTAACGTCATTAATTCATTGTTGGTCACTGCACTAACCCTTACCCCCAAGCTATTTTGGCTAAGAACCATCCTGAATCCAATACCATGCAGTAACACTACCACCCAACTATTGGACTTAGCTCATGGGACATCCGGCCCCATGCAAAGTATCCCTGTCAGAGCTATACAGTACCAAGTCCATCAAAATCCAACAAACCCTGCTGATGGACGTTGAATGGTTTGGGGTGGTCAAAAGGCCTGGTTTACATTGCAACTTGTTGTTTAATTCCTGACTAAAACTTAAAAGGACATAAAGCAATATCCCGATAAAATAAATTACAGGTAAAATAGCAAAATACAAGCATAATGTTGTTGATGTCACCTTAATGGTGCCCCCCCCCCCAAGGTGGTGCACTGCACATTTTCTGCTTTTGTTGGCTTTATAAGCAATATTTCCACACCAAATTGCTTAGGAATCAAGGTTTTTATTAGCTTTTATCAATCCTCATAAAAACAATTATTTGACAATGTTATGGTTTTTTTCTGAGAAAAAGCACAAAGAAAAATGTTGCATGTTTTTTCTGAACTTGTTCAATGTAGCACGGTGATCCAATTAAAAAAAAAACACGAGAAAAATTACTCAGAAACAAATCTTTGTACACCTAGGCCTGTACCATAGTTTTTTTGGACACAGCCAGTTTGGCAGGCAACTCTTAAATTTACTAGTCCAAACAAATGTTACCAGAGCCCAGCCAGTCAAATGGTAATTTTAATATTTTACCTGCCTGACAGAAAATTTGCCTGCCACTGGCAGGCAGGCAGGCAGACAGGTGTTAAAGTCCACTTCTCTGTGTACACCAGTCAACCAACTACAATGTATAGTGACTCTTAATCTGTTTTGGTTTTAGGAAATGTCAGTGGACTGAAGGGTTTTCGTGTGGAACTCATGAAAACGAGTTACCCTGTTGGGTTCCATGAATGCAGTGAAGTGCTTTTCGGTCATGAACTTCAAGTCCCGTCATTCACTTCTGAGGTGAGACTAGCCAGTCATAATATTTATGACATTATTATTTGAAAAAGAAATTAAAGGGTAAATTTACTTGAATTCTTTTGTTATTATTGGTGTTTTGTTTTTGTTTTTTCAGTTTTTCTTGGGGGGGGGGGAGTTTTATTCAGGTGATTTCTTAAGTAAATTGTTTGGTTTGTGGTGGAATTGACGTGTTTTCTGATTTGAGAACTCATTATTGAAAATAAATGAGAAAAAGCAGGAGGTTGTGGGTTTGAATCCCACCTGAGTTGCCTGAGAAGTTTTTCCACATACACTCAGAAGGCACTGAGTATACAGTGCTATACACACGTCGGTGTTGGGCAAAATTAAATAAGTTTTTCAAGAATTTCATCAGTCTAAAAATAAATGACAGCAATGAATAATCTTTTTTTTTACTTTTGAAAACAAATATTTCAACATATTTATCAAATTAATTGTGAGAAGCACAGTGATCTATCAAGTACCAATTGGCTTGAGTACAAGTTTGCTAAGTACAACTTGGCAAGGGATATGAGTTGGTATGGGTATGGGTTGGTATAAGTTCAAGGGATTAAGTTGTCCAATAAAGATACAACTTGGCAAGGGTATGATATGACCTGTTTTCAGCCTCACAAGATGTATGTATAAGGTGATGTGGCCTCATGCAATAGGCTGTTAACTGAAGCAAACTGCAAATGTATCCACCATCATTGCTGATGACACATATTCCATTATGAGGAAAATTGAGCAAGAATGGAGGGAAAAATGGCATTTATGCATTAAAGTCATATTTGGGAATTTCCCAATGAATCACAATTGAAATATTTCTGATGGATGAGGCACGAAAAATTTCAGTAATATTATTTCCCAATTGAAATGCTAATCTCATACTAGAAGGGATACATGAAATCTGAATGCATTTTCACTATTTTCTTGTTAAAGACACAATGAAATAAACAAATCCTAAATATATAGGATAATTGTCATTCTTTGTCAAACTATTTGTTTTGCAGGTCATTTTTAACTACAGTGGTTGGCAGAATGTTGCAGTTGATAGTATCTACACAGTAACGATCACGTCACTGGGCTCTGGAAACTCTGTTGTCACCCCTAGTCATCACACCAAAAGTAAGTCTCTCTCTGTCACAGTCTTAAAAATTAAATTGTCCTGGGATCTGGTAATTGTTTTAATTAAACATGAGCCCTGTAGTAGCATCTAAGAGGATTTTATGCAGGCATTCTTAATGGACAAAATTAATATCTTATACAACCTCCATATTATACCATATCTCTATAATGTGTCGGATACTATTTAATCTTTCAGGTTGTGCGATGGCTCCAGGAGTTCATCAATGTCCATCAACCATAGGTAAGTCTCAAAGGTTACCTTGGGGTGCAACAATATTTTCTATTCCAAGAAAACTTATTTAATAACAAAAGATAAAAGCCACCATACACTATTGGTAATCTTTAAAAAAAAACCAGTGATCACAGTTTGACAGTAAAGTTGATGAAAGTATCAACCATTGAAATCTTTCTGATATCATTTTAGTAAAATTAGTGAAATAACTTGACACTTGACAGAAATTCAACATTGCAACGAATGTGAACAATTTGAATTCATTTTTACTGTTTTCATGTTTAAGACACAATGAAATAAGCTGAAACTTTCACAACTTGGTTTTTATGAAGTATAGATGCCTTTACAGACATTTTAACAAACAGTTATACTGTCTTTAAAGACCTCGTATTGTACAAGATTAGTTAATTTGGTGGATGGGGGATTTCTAAGCAATGCCCTTACATTTTTATTGTAATTGTTTTGGGTATGATTTGAACAGCAAATCACAACATTTGTTTTTCACAATCCAACAGATTC
>CM055820.1:24211048-24237590 GCA_029582265.1 Zoroaster sp. YZ-2022
GTTGTGCGTCGTATCCTTTTTTATTGTCCTATTTTACCCTAGTTTACACAAGCTGCCACCTCTACCTTTTGTGTGGCTCCAATAATCCTCCTTTGTTCACTTCTGATACTCCTATTGGCTTTTCTAGACTGATGATTATCTTAATTGGCTACTATTTTCCCGCCTTTTGGATTCCGCCCCATGATCCTTTGCTTTCCTTTCCTATAAATGGATGAGTAGTATGGTAGGTGGGGTCCGAGGACAGTTTTTAAGAAAACGAAATTATGTTTTAGGGAGGTTTGAGGAGAGTTTTTAAGAAAATTTTATTTTGATTTAGGTGTTTTTCCTTTTAAGATAGGAGGCTGACGCCAAAAGCTTGATGACGTCACAGAAAAGCTTAAGATGTTTAATAAGATTGTTGTGGGTAGGTATAGGAATGTAAAATAAATCTTACTTATAAAATGAAAAAGTAAAACAATTATGTAGAAGTATAATAAAGATGACAACGAAATATGAAATATTCGCGCCACAGTTATTTGATAAATCAAAATATAAAATTATGATGATGCAGTTAGCCTCGACCGCAGAAGAAAGATAATGACTATGATTTTTATTTGAAAATTAAAACGGGTTATACGTTTAAAAGTTTAATTTAGTGGCTATTCAGTCAAAGGTTACTTTTAAAGAAGATTACAATGGTTTTTATTGTAGGGAGCTGGAAAAATCGGAAAGAATACCATTGATATAGTATTAAATCGAGAATTTTTTTGAATTAAAATGTGAAAACCCAATTGAATTTACAGTTAATTTAAACCATTTACAAAGAATGACTCGTACTGTAAAACCAAAAGTATCTTTGATAATTTATAGTTAAAACGGACGATTTTATTGAAACTTGCATCGTTGGATCATGCAGTAAACAAACGAGAAATTAATAGCGTGAGTATTAATACAACAATTAGTACGAAAACAGTTGGTTTACCAGACGACGATGTTTATAAATATCCTCGTGTTGTAGAAGTAGATTTTTTAAAGGAAAAAATGCTGCAGTTAGTACAAAATTAATATTGATATGTACTATTTAGATTAATTGTTTTATAGCGACAACTCAAGTCTTTTAGCGCAGCTTGAATTGGGGATTTGATTAAAACCAACAACCAACTTATACAGCTACTTTTGCTACAATTTTATTTAGCATTTTATTAAAATTTCATCTTTAGACAAACAAATACAATTTTACGCCCTCACGCTGAAAATGGGTGTAAAGATTGCACATCAGTAGGTAATTTAGGAAGCTTTCTGCTTACATTAAGACGAAAGTTTTAGAAAACGAAGAAGACCTTTCAGAAATATCACCAAAAACTCACTAAAAAATATTCAAAATAATTTAAAAATTTGAATTACAGCGTTTACAATGTCGCTGGGGCGTCACGGTGGAGGTCTATCTTTTACTTGCAAAGGATTACGTTGACGTTGGTGTAATAAGATTTATTTACAGACAAGTTTACTTTAAATTTAAAAGTTTTTCTATAAGAACTTTTTTCTGTATTTACATCGATGGTTTAACCTCTGTTTTATCTAACGTAGATGTATCTGGTTTGCTCGCGTTAGCGATTAGAGTTAGTACGGATTTTTTCTCTCATCGCAGAGTACTTTCTTTGCTCTTTAACGATCAAATCAAATTCTTCTTTGCTTATAACATTGTCTTCGATGGCTTTTGAAACGTGACTGTTGATGGTGTTTAGTTACTTTCGGCTAAAACTCTAATCATTGTGTTTTTAGCTTTTTAGATAATCTATATTTGACGTATCTGAGAGCAAATGCTGCACCGTCCAACCCTAAAGCTAAACCTTCTAAAACGAACTTACGGGCGATGACAACGGCGGCGATATACAATTCAATGGCCCCTCACCCTACACCTCCTAATTCATATTGTTTCTACGATACTACAAGCGTTAATAATTTTATTAAATTTTTATGACGGCTTCACGCTCGTATCTCTTTAAAAGTTCTTTTGAATATTATAATTTTTGCAATCGAAATGATTTAGCATCATCAATTGGTGGTAATTTGGATAAAAGCATTCGTGATTCTATAGGCACGCTCATTGTTTTTATTAATAGTAAAGATTTTAATCTTTAGGAAAAGTATAAATTGGAATTTTTAAACTTTTATTTCATAACATATTCCGCATTCAAGCACCAAAAAAAAGTAGATTTAAATAGATTTTAGCATGATTTTGATGACGATTTGAAAGGAAACATATTATACATTCAAAATAACTCGGTTCATTTGTAAAAGTAAGATGATTGTTTCTGGAAAAGAAATTTGATGCCTATTAAAATCATAAAATCTTCATCAAATTGTTCACTTTTTACTATAGAATAAACATTATTTTCACTCTGTGGCTATTTGCATATAATGAATAAAATAATAAATCATCAACTATAAAAATTATTTGATTGTTAAACAACCTCATTTCAAAGTTTAAATCATCTAAATAATTAAAAGAAGATAATGTTTTATATTGTACAAGTTCACTAGGGCGATATATCAGTATCTTCAAAGATATGGTTTTTCTTTATTTTGATTATTGTTAAGAAAACTAGCTGGCTTTTACTTCGACTAGGACCATAAATACTGCCATATTTATAGTATATAAATAACTAAAATTTAATTTAACGTAGACTTTTAATTTTTATATTAAAACATATTTTAGAATTTAATGCACCGAAAAAGGTGGTTTTACAAAAACTTTTTGAATGTTTCTCATTTTAAAACACATTCATACTTTAGATGTTGCGTTTCATTATCGATAAAATGAAATTTCTCATTTCGTTCTGGAGAAGGAATATAATAAATGTTTGCTCATAATCCCGCGTTACTGAATGCGTAACAAACTATCGGTTTTTATAAATTGACAAATACGCATAAGACGGCGATACGTTAAACATGAAAAGGGTTGTTTAAACGTAGCGTGCCATCCGAGTTAACATTAAAATTTTCAACTAAAATTATCCTGTAGAATTTCATCTCTATTGAGATATCCATGATGTTCATAGTTTTCGCTAGGGTAGTATATACAATTTCATTATCTCTTTCTACACTAGCTACACTATTACTGTTAAGTAAAACTAGCTGACTTTTACTTCGACTAAGACCATAAAATACTCCATATTTATATAATTTTATATTTAAAATAATTGGAAACCATGATTATTTATATCTCTACCTTTTGAATCTTTAATTTGAAAACTCAATGTGCTAAAAGTACCCATAGTTAATTTTTAATACTGATTTTATATTCCATCCACATACTTTCTCCATACGATTTTCCTTGCAATGGAAAGGTGCTTTAAATAGTGCTTTTGTAGCCATTGAAATAATTATTAGTTATAGAAACTTGTTCACAATGAATGTATAGAATTTTAAAGATATACATCAATTTATTTACTATATTCTCCTCACAGTTAGAAATTCATTGTGTAATCCGAGTAAATTAGCTAACGGATGAAAATTTAACGGTTTTGTTTTCATGAGTTAATTTTAACAAGTGTACCGTTTTGTCGTTGATAGTGAATGTGATCCAAGGCTTTTCTTTGTTATAATATTAATAATTTCAATAATGGTGTAAAGTCCTGTTCTATAATATTGATATCATCTTCTTGCTCGTCCGTTGTACGATAAAATATTTTTCTTTTTACGCACATTGTAATATCCAATCCAAATGTTTGCACTAAGTAATCTTATTGAGAGATTACCTTTACGATTATCAATATTATCAATTAACTTTTCCACCATTTTTTTCAATTTCTAATTCAATAGTATGATGCATTTTATTACTAAAAAGTTATAATAATATATAACAAAATGACGTTCCATTAGCTTTCAAGAGTAATTTACATTTCATATAAACAATCTGGAAATGTTACTGCACCTCTAAATTTTAACGCCAGCGATCTAACGAGTATAAATATTTACTTTAGTGAGAACGATTTTTTTACTACAATTTGATAATGTTTTTAGCAACTACAAGTTGCTCTCGCGTTGATAGTGATAACGTTGTTGATGATTGAATTCAAATCCGTGCAAAATTTTATCAAAATCAACAAATTTTACAACGTATTGCACTACAACGAGATGTGGAGAGTTATCAACATTTAAATCATTCGAATAAGATGATTCGTGTTTTTGATTTCACGTCTATTATCAAATTAGACGATTGCTAAAGAAATGAGCTGTCCCACATCTTTTCAAATTATTTAGCGCGTTTGAAAACAATATAGACATTAGCGCGTATAAAAGACTAGTAAAACTTTCACCTTTCACAAGTTTCCAATTGGAAACAACGAGTTGATTTAAATTCAAACGGATTGGGAACTGCTCAGCTTATTATTACGATAACGGTTACAAAGCGGTCCTCGGAAACAACTACGATAAAAGTAGTTTGAATGTCATCTCTACTGAGGTGAGCGATTATGATTATTACAAAACTGCGACGAGAATGAGTTTTGAGATCATCTTCAACCATACGATTGGATACATTTTACAATCTCCATTTACAGAGCTCGCTTGGAGAAATTTATAATCAACGACCTAGGTGGATATTGGTACAGAAACGCATAAACGATTCTATAAGAACGTAGTCTACGCGATTTTAGGAGCTCAAGCTCAAAAGCAAAAGCGGATTTTTAGCGTCTGGTGTTGGGTTAGATGCCAGCGTGAATTTATAAATATAGTAGATGCTGAGATTGAATCTCCAGTTGATTTACAATCTTCTATTCAACGATATCAAGATGTTTTACAAAATGCTCGTTCTCAATTAAACTTGCTATCGGAGAAAATTTACATGATGCCTAGCGATATGAATTTACGAATAGGTACGTACTGGATACAATAATATATTAATAGCAACGAGTAATTTATCTTTAGGTTCAAATTTAGATACAAATTCAGAACCTGTTGCTCTTCCTATTTTACCACTAGAACAAACACAACTACCACAGATCGCTAAACACGTACAATAATTAAATGATGATACTTCTACAACAGCACACCTCAAGACATACCTAGCGTTAGTGAAATAAAGAAGATGTTCCTTTAACGACAATCACTTAGAAGAAAAAATTTTTAATACTTGGTTTCACGATTTTAGCGGACTAGGTGTCATGATTTACGAATTGTTATTTTAACGTTTTCTGCGTATAGGCTAAAACTAATACTCCAACTCCAGTTAGCGCTAACCATAAATGTTCCGCGTCCACGCAACGATGTTTGAAGTGTTTAAATAACCAACTTACAACCGCGCGATAATAGCCGGTAAAGCGGCTAAAGCTTTACTCCTAGTTTAGATAATACTGCTAGATTTTTTAATGTTATTTGTATCCACTTTTACACCACCACTCGGTTCTGGTGGAGTGGGTTTTGGAGGAACTGGTTTGGTGGTATAACTGAATTTACAGCATTACCGATTGATTCGATGATAAAAGCGATAGTCATACTAAAAGCTGTTAATATACTAACGATTGTTATACCTTGTTCTCAAATAAAGTTTTAATTTTATCTCCTAACATAACGTCTCTTTCTAACATTTTTGTAACGTTTCTTTAATTCTATTGATTTGACTACGAAGAACGTAATCATGTGCATCTATTTGTTCAATCAAAATTTCTTTGTTATCTTTTAGTTCTCGTCGTTGTTTATACTTGTTCATCGAGCATTCTTTCTTTTGCGTCAAAATTAATTCTTCAATATCATCGATTTTTGATTAACTACTTTAATTTGGTTAAAAGATCTAATTGTTCACCTCGATTTGTAGTCATAATGTCGTTGAGCGCTTCTATTTCTCGCCATTCTATATTTAATTCCGTTTGAGCGTCTTGATCTCTCGAACGAGTTATAACCGACATTTCAATAGCTTTGTACTTGTACTGATTTTTCTACTGTTGCATCGGTATAGGTGGTAACCTTCACCACTACTTGTTTGAGCAGCTGGCTCTACTAATGGTCTTTCGGCTTCGATTATAACATTTTGTATAGCTTTTCTGTTTCTCCAAATGATGTTAAATAATTTATAGTTAAACCATCGCTTTTGAGTGTAGTTAACGAATAAATCAACTCCTCTTTTTAGTTAAACGTATTTCATTATCACCTTTTAAAAATAGAGTATACTTCTTCCTTTTTCATCTAATCTCTACAAAACTATTATAGTCTTTTATAGCGTTTTCGATCTATACTTGTATAAAATCATCGACTGTAACTCTAATGCTTTAGATGTTTGAGATAAAGGCGGTACACTAAAAGACGTTTCTATTTCATCATCTATTCTATTACCTTCTAATATTTTTCATTTAATTCTTTAAACTTTATCTACATCATCTTCAATATTTTGTAAAATGGATCTGCTCCACAAGATCATACTTTCCTGCCATTTTATAATTACTTTTATCATTATTTAATAATTTATAACTCGTAACCAACAATACTCATTCCTAATACGATAATATAATTTCACGCGTTTTTTGATCTTCGCTAGGAACGTAAAATCTTTTAGTTGAGGTTCGTCATATAAATCTATCGGTAAATTTACTGTTCACCCGTTACTCGTGAATATTCATTCATCGCATCTGTGATATTATTAAACGTTTTATTAGCGTTCGATTCTTTTGGTATTTTTCGTTTAAATAATCTATATTTTAAACGTTTTTACTAAATTCATCTCTAGCTTTTGAAAGGTGTTCTAACGCAATCATGTCTTTTACGTTCTGTTCTACGTCGCTAGAACGTAAATTACTAAATAAAGCATTATTCCGGTAATGCTAACGCTAATTACTACCTCCAATCATCATCGCTATAGACACCATTTATTTTTAAAAGATAAAATATTTTATAGTTGTTAACTATAAACTATGCCTAATAATATTTATGGAGATTAATTGATCCACTAGAAGAATAAGAGAACCTAGAGGTAAAAGGTTACGGCAAAAGTCGTCATTACAAACAATCCGAGTACCATTACGAAAATCAAAATTTAACAGTTCGTTTTCCAAATTTAGGAATGAATGACGTCATCGTCCCAAATACGCTTCGATTAGCTTTTAATATAGAACTCGTTAGCGCGAACGATGAAAATAGAACGTTAGTACAAAACATTGGTAGAGCTACCGAAAAAAGTAGTTATTGCAATGGAAGGAATACAATATTTTCATTAGAGGATGCAGATGTGTCATTTGTTTTAAAGACGAATGGTTAACTAAAAATCAACGCGATAATCTGGCGTATCAAGGAATAGAAGATGCAAACATCACTAAAATAAGAGTAGACGTTAGCGATAAGGATTTAGCTGGTAATGGGGAAAGATAGCTATCGCAGATGCGTATAAAAATAGATATTACATTCCGCTAGATTTTGAATTGTTAACTGATCATCAACCTTACTACCAATCGGGAATCAAAGATCAATTGACTTACGAACTTATGTTTAATAATTTAAAAGTGATTAAAAGTAGCGACGAAATGCGAAACATATCAAGTGGAATTTCTTTAGAATTTGAAGTCGTTCTATATGCCAGAACTCGCTCGAATAATTAGAAATCAATATAATAATAGGTTGAGATATTGTTTGATCGCGTGCTAAGACATAACGAGATGCCGTTAAACAAACGCGATACGGTGTGGAATATAAATTTATACTCCAGCAAAAAGTATGAAAGGAATATTGTTTTATTCAAAGAACCAAACGTAAAGAATCATATATTTTATAATCCAAAATAAATAAAGTTTCAATTACGATCGAAGGCGTTCCTAATCAACTCTACGCGCATGGAATGAACAGGTATCAACAATGGAAGAGATTTCAAAATATTTTGGTGATTCTAACAAACAACACGCTATACAAGTCGTACAAGCTTTAGATTTATCTAACGTTAAACAAGCTGATTATTTATGATAAATACGGTTTATTTTTAGATTTAAGAACGAGTACCGATAATAAACTACACGGAAGCGGAAGACGAGTACAAAACTTATCCGAAGGAATTACTATTCAAATAGAAAAGAAGCTGAAGCTGCGGGTGAACCAAACATGTATACTTTTATTATTATGGATGCACACTAATATGTAACAGTAGATATGAGTTGTCCTTACTTAAAATTAGTTACATAATATTAAAGGCTACGCCTAGCAAAGCAAGAAATGCTACCAAAATATCCACACGTTGCTTTAATTTGTGGTCAAACTGCATTGGAAAACTGAATTTATTTTAAATTTATTAGAACAAGAATATTTTAATCATTTTGAATAATAGTTAATATGTCCTACTATCGCTATTAACGATGCTTATAAAATAGAAATGGATTTGGAACAATGATCAAGTGTTGGTTGACGATTTAAAAACATTTCATTAGAAAAAGCATTACAAATTTATAGTGACGTATACGAAGGAGATGAAACGTTGTTTATTATCGATGATTGTAGCGCAAATAAAGGATTACACTATAAAAGTTTTCAAAAGATCAACGACAGCATGAGTTATCACTATTAGCTTTTAGCGGGCGGCACAACATCACAGCTGTTGGGTTATCACAAAAATATAATAGCGTATTAAAAGATTTTAGAGAGCAACTCAAATGGGTGTGTTTATTTTATTGTAAAGATAGAGATTCATTTGAAGATTGTTTAAGAGAAATGATTATACCAACGAAAGAGTTAAGAATGAAATTCATGAAAAATTAAAACAAGTTAAACATCGTAAATTAATTTAAAACAGATCAACCTACTGAATATGAAATACGTGACTAGGTCATTAAGCAATTCCATAGGTTACTTGTAGGTTACTTGTAGGTTACTCATAGGTTACCTAGGTTACTTGAGGTTACTCAGCAATTGCTCGTAGGTTACTCATAGGTTACTCATAGGTTACTCATAGGTTGCTCATAGGTTACTCAGCAATTGCTCGTAGGTTACTTGTGGTTACGAGCAATTGCTCGTAGTTACTCAGTAAATTTTAAAAGTAAATAATTTGTATATATAGTTACTTTATAAATGGAACAAGTATCTAAAATATTAAACAAAATCCTCAAATGTTAAGTCCCACTCACATTAGCGAGTAATGTTGATACGAGTGATGTTGCGTTAAACAAAAATTAAATAAAGAAAAACTCTTAAAAGTTGTAATGGTAGGAGATTCAAAAAAGTTTTGGTAAAGAGTATAGCGTTAGCGATATTGAAACTTTATTCACAGAAGAGCAAGACGACTGTCACGCAATACGAAGCTAAATTAGGCCGTGATATAGTACAGTCTTTAGGTAGCACTTTTCAACATTTTACGCTAAATTATTAGGAATAGGCTTAGATCGTATTGATTTATACGGTTATCAATTTCAATATATACGAGTATAAAATGGATACAAAACAATCGCCGATTCAGCTTTATCATAGCGCCGTTTTAGGACTTTACAGTTTTATCAGCATGTTAGGTCAAAAAGTATTAAGCGTAGACCAGCTAATTTAGGAAAATTAGATATAAAAGATTCGCTAAAACAACCGCAACAGTTGGATTATCTTCACGACGCAAATGTGGTTGTTAAACAAGGCATATACCATCCTCACTTATGCCTAAAAATTCTATAGAATAAAATTATTATCTCGTTTAATATTAAATGCTAGCAAGTACAAAACTAAAACTAAAAACGCTTATTATAGTCCGAAAGGATATTACAAAGGCTACGATGCGATTAATAAATTAGCTCAAGAAACAAAAGTAAATAAAAGTAGTTAAACAATGGATAAAAGGCAAGCATTGTGCAATTATTTACCCTATCCTAAATATATTCCAAGACCGACTAGTTCAAATAGTAATTTACAAGTGCCAAATGAAGTTCATCAACAGATTTATTATTTCTTCGCATGATATTATAAATAAAAGACGTACAAGTATGCATTAACCATTGTAGATGAAGCAAGTAGATATAAAGAGCGGAGCCGTTAACCGATAAAACCGCTATTCAAGTTAGTAATGCATTTGAAAAAAATTATAACGTAGTTTGATAACTGGCCTAAAATTATAAAAAGTCGATCCAGGAAAAGAATTTATGTCTAGTGTTAATGTAATAATGAGTAAACATAATGTAAATATTCAAAGAGGTGAGGTTGGTAATCATAGAGCTCAGGGTATAGTAGAGCGATTTAATAGAACGTTAGCCGAAAGATTATTTTCTCATCAATACTTACAAGAAATAGCAACGGCAAAGAGATCTTGAGTGTGGTTAAAGATTACAGCAGTTATAAAAGCATTAAATAATACAACGACTCGACTTATAAATTTAAAACCAAAGACGCGATTAAAATGAGTGTTGTTGAACAAAATCCAGCTTCACCAACGCTTGGTGAAAGGTTAAAATAATGCTTCGCGGCAGCTGAAAAAGAATTCAAACAACAGTTTAGTTCGATATTTATACGCACCTGGTGAAGCTGAAAGATACGAGGCATCGCGCAACCTGATCCTATATGGAGTATAACAATTTATAGAATAGCTAAAACGATGAAAGCTGCAAATCAACCTATTTTGTATTATTTAGCGTCTGCGCTGGTGTAGACGCAAGCCTGCTCGTAGTTTTGTAAAGACCAATACAAATTATACCGAGATACAGAAAACCCTCCTATTAAACGTAGCGTTGTAATGACCGTAAGCTAAAGTATCTATTCCGTTTTCTAAAATATATCTCTTTGTGTCTAAGTAGATAGTGATATTTTATCTACTTGAGTTGAATATAATCTATTTTTTCATGACTAATAAATTCATCTCGTGATGTAGCGTATTATTTTCAATTAAAACTTGTTTATAGTCTTCATGTTTAATTTCTTTTCTAAAACATGTTTTTAACACCTTTAGCTTTTTTAGTTCTTTCGAAAAAACACCTAGGTCTTAAGCCGGTGGTTTTTAAAATTTCTATTTCATTCAATAAAAGTATCGAATACATTTTTGGTCTTAAACCAATAAATTCTACAATAGGTACTCACTGTTTCGTCTTTCATTTTAATCACTTTTTATTTTCTGAAAAAATAGAAATGATCTTTTATAATTACTAAAATCGTATGAATCTTTGTCTCTTCCATATCTTTATAAATATCTTCTGTTTGAATCTCAAGAATCAAACTATCCGTATCCGTGTATAGCAACTCACACTTGTTGTAGTATTTTTGCTTTAAATGATTATAATAAAAATTGTACATGTAAAGTTTAGCTAATTCAAGTACACACATTCCTACGTAGACTGGATGATTAAGTAAGAGTTTTGTTTTATGCATGTGAATCGCCACTAGATCGTGATCATTAAACTTTTTAGCTCTGGCAAAATTTGGTTTTGCAAATAATCTCTGCATTTGTTTGTGTTCTTTTTCATTTTTTAATCGTTTCAAATTTACGTTAACGTGATTTCATACATTTTCCATTGTTTTTCCAAATACTGAATTATTCATGAGTTTAAAAATCTTTTTCAAAATCAATCGTTGCGTTTTTCTGAGTTGAGTGTTTTATCAATATATGATTTCATCCAACATGATTGATCAAATTCTAAAACTTTATGAATTTTAGTTAGTTTCATACCGAGTTGTAAATATAATTGTAAATTACGATAATGAAGTACGTATTTTGTTTTATTACCAAATTTGGAACTAATTTTTCAGCGTTTGGAGCTGGTTTGTTGTTCAATAGCTCAAGTTGATATGAGGACATGATTCTTTCGGTATTATTAACGACTCTGGCGCGAGTGGAAATGCATTGTGAAAATCGTGTACTTTAGGATATTCTAAAATCAACTTCTAAAATATAACCTTTGCTTGATTCTAATGAAATTGATTTTATATTCAGCTTGTCAATTTCATCTCTAATTAACCATTTAAAATTACCCGTTGGAAAAGGTTGACTCATCGCGTAGCCGTATAAATTATTTGCATCTAAATACATAATGTAATTTTTTTTTTTTCATTGTAATCCATCTATATAAGGATTGTTTGCTTTCGTATCGTTTACTTACCATACACGTTCTCCTCGTATACCTTTTTATATTAATAAATGCATATCAATATCTGTTAATAAATCTAAAGTTTGTTTTGAATGTTTAATAAAGCATCCAACTTGTTCCAGGACTCGTGTAGTAATTAGCTGGATCTAAACCGTATTCTTTCATACTAGTAGTACGACAATTTTCAAAACATCTGCTAATAAGCAGTCAGTACGCACATACAAATGTGATAATCTCCTAAATTGTTACAATTAAATGTTTTATAAACCTTCTTTGCATGCTCATATTCTTCTTTAGTAAGAGTGGCGAAGTAAAGGGAAATCTAAGACGGTGGCTTGTAAAGTGTAAAATGGACAAAATCAAAAGCGCAAATATGTACAAATTGTAGGTTTCTTTGTGGTGAAAAATTTACTTTATCTTTGGCTGAGAATATTGCTAGAAAAATTATAAATTTGTGATGAAAGAGTTGAAAAGAACAAGAACACGTTATTTCACAAATTCAAGAGTCTTAGAAAAGTGGACGCACGGTTCTGGATGGATCGTAGATCGTATCGTAGATATGAATATAGCTATCGTAAGATATCAACCTTTTCAAGGTAGTTCTTATATCGAGCTACCAGATTACATAAAACAAACAAGCGTGCATTAATGTAAATAATAAAGATAATAAATGTTTACGATGGGCGCGCAGTTGTTTTACAAAACATAAGAAAAAGGCGACAATTAAATATTTTGATTGAAGAAGTAAATTTAATTCATCCAGAAAGAACTTCTGTGTATCCAAAAAAGACGGTTTAAATTTTGAAAATATAGATTTTCCAACCAAGATCGATGAACAAAAAAGTAGAGAACAAATAACTTGGCAATAAACGTTTTGGTTTTGAAAAAATATGTTTGTAGTTATAGACTTAGTGAGCAACCTAAGAACTAGATCGTACAATTTATTATTAATTCACGCCGACGGGAGTAAAGAAGAAAACTAGATCTCACTACGTTTGGATAAAAAGTTTAAGTCGTTTACTTAATGATCAAACAAAACATAAAGCTAAAAACACTTTTGTGTAAGATGTTTACAGGGTTTTCAACAGAAGCGTATCTTAAAGATCACGTAGAAATGTGAGGAATTAATGGTAGAGCAAGGATGGTTAAATGCTGAAGAGGGTAAAACGACACGCTAAAGTATATAAATATTCATAAAAAGATGAAAGTTCGATTCGTTATATACGCTGACTTTGAAAGTATAATTCAAAATATTAAGATGTGAATACATTATAGTTCGATGCGACGTAGAACCATTCTCCCGTTACGTATAGGGGAAGACGCAGCTAAACATTGTTTACATAGAATTAGAAAAAGAAGAAAACATCAACGAGATATTTGCAAACCCTCTTGTAATAATGACTGAAGAAGATAAAGAACATTTTAAAATGCAAACAAGTGTTGGATTTGAAATCTCTTCACGATAGTGAAGACTCAAAATGTAGTTGTTGGGTTTGTATAAAAGAAATTAACGATGAATTATGTTATAATGAAAAATTAAATGAATTAAAGAAAGAAGACATTAAAAATTAAAAGAATTAAAGAAAGAATACACTAAAAATTTAAAAAAATAAAGAATTAAAAAATCTTACACAAAAGTACGCGATCATTGCACATTACTGGTAAATATAGAGGTGCAGCACATAATAAATGTATTTAAACTAAAAAATAAAACCATACCAAAAATTTACGAGGTTACGACTCTATCTTATTATGCAAAAATAAGTCAAACGCGAAGAAATCTAACGTGTATTCCAAATAATATGGAAAAGTATTTTTTTCAATGGACAACTACGATTTATTGATGTTTTCAATTTTTAGCAACATCATTAGATAAACTCGTAGAATCTAATAAATCTTTTAATATTAGTAAACAAATTGAACCTGATTTAGAAAATTTAATCTTTTAAAAATCAAGGTATTTATCCTTATGAGTACATGGATAGTTTTAAAAGATTTGAAGAAAACAACTTCCTTACAAAAGCTTTGTATAGTAGTTTGAACAACACTCATGCTGAGCGAAATACACCTACACCCATGTTTGGTCTATTACATTTTCCAGAACCAACTAAAGCCATTCACATGAATTGTTTTGTTGTTGTGACACATCTTTATACTTTGTTACCACTTAAATAATCTTGCTTTGTTAGTTTTCCAAATTTAACCAGATCCTCTCTCAATTTTTATATTGTTTTTAATACAATCTCTTTATAATAATATATAATAATAATAATAGCATTTATATATAGTGCCTGACCGACGAAAGGTATCAGCGCTTTACAAAATGGATCAACTTATATTCTGAAATTAACAGTGAATAAATGAGATGTAATTTAAAATTAACAGTGAATAAAATAGATGTACAAAGCTAAAAAAAATGAGTCTTAAGTTTACTTTTAAACATCGAAGTTCACTAGTATGACGAATATCTGATGGAGATTGTTCCACAGATTTGCAGAAGCAAAGAAACCTATTTGCAGAACAAAGATGAGTGCAGGGTTTACAGAGCATCTTTGGTCAGAACTAGAGCGAAGTCCACTACGATGGTTGGTATAGCAGATAAGCTCGCATAGATAAGATGGTGCATTATTAGAAAGACAATTAAAGTAATAGTCATAATTTTCAAATCGATACGTTTTTGTACAGGTAGCCAATGAAGCTGTTGGAGGAGCGAGATACATGGTCAGACTTTTGTCTTGAATATGAGTTTACAGCCCTATTTTGAAGTCGCGAGTCTTTAATTTCTGGCTGATGAACCCAGAAGTGAGTTAGCGTATCAAGTCGAGCAGTTACTAAAGCACGGACTGCATGGTGGCATGTGTTATCATCAATGAACATTCTGATACGTGATAAATTACGAAGATGAAAATTAACAGACTTACAAATTGATGACATAGGGACAGTTCATTCACTATCAAATTCACTCCAAGATTCCTTATAGTTTTGGATGGTTTGATAATGTTTACCCTATGGTAAAGAGATATCTGAAACTTATGCAAATGTTGGGATTGGCAAATACAAATTCGGTTTTGTCATCATTGAGAGTAGCATATTTTAGACATCCATGATTGTTCGAAATGCATTTAGATAAAGTGGAAATTGCGCGATCTGATTCACCAGGTATTCGGGGATCACATTAATGTATAACTGAGTGTCATCTGCATAAAATGGCTTTGATACCAGGGTGGCGTGTGATGATATCATACATAGGTTGAGTTAAAGAGGAACATCTGAGGTCGACACATGAGCCTTGGGCAACCGAAGAAGAACCAGGATCAGAAAATTCATGGCGATCCTAACTCTACATGTTCGATTATTAAGGTGGATTTGAACCAGCAATAACGTATTCTGAAACCAAATACATGTGATAATCATGTAACAAAACATCATAATCAATTGTGTCAAGCAGCAGACAGATCCACACACGAAAACAGCCTGCCGATTGTCAAAAGCTTGATGATGTCACTCTTGACTTTCAACAGGGCTGTCTCCGTGTGTGATTGTCTGAAGCAGATTGACTCAACAAGTCATTACTACCGATATAATCTGATATTTGCAACAAAGCAGCTTCTCAATTAATTTAGAGAAAAGCTGTATTGGAAACGGCCTGTAATTCTTTAAGATATCCTTATCAGGGTGGGCTTCTTCAACAATGGGTAACCACCGCATCCTGAGTACTGTGGGAAGGTCCTGATGGACAATGACATGTTAGTATAGAAGTAAATATGGGCAGAGTGTGGTCAAGTTGTGTTTAACGAGCCAATGGGAAGGATCCAACGAGGTTATAGAGATTTCTAATTATTTCGAAATTTCAGCTTCGTAATTGTTCTAAATTCACTATTTCAGGAGCAATTGACTATGGGAGGTGGGTGTAATCGTCTGGGATGAGTTAAGTTCCGATTTTGACAATTTTGTCTTCAAGTATCTACCTAAACTTTTTGGAAAGATTTTTAATGAAATGGTACATGGAAGTGGAAACCTTTCGGTTGAGCAGTATTAAAGTTTGAAAACATTTTAGTATTGGCAGTGGATAGCTGCTCAGTGTAATACTCTGATACAGAATGTACAATTTCGAAAATCGGTGAACTTCATCCAGATAAAGATTATGATCATGGGTACTTTCTTCCATTTTCTTCAAGTTTGCGTCGATTGCGCTCAGCAGATGTATATCAATAGTATACCAAACGGTTGAGGTTTAAACTATGTTTACGTTGCGTAAGTGGACGTGATTGTTCAAACATAATTACATTAGAATTATAAAATTTACTTGGTCATCAAGAGAGCATCATAGGAAAACAATTGAAAGAAAGTTTGAGGTCTCTAGCAAAAGCTGATGATCAATGTTACGATAATCCCTGGAGTTAGAAGGATCAACGCGGTGTTGACTGGTTTAGAAAACCTAATGGTACAGTTTACTACGAAATGATCTGAGTTCAAATGTTCAAAACTTCACTGTCGAGTAATCAGTGAGTCATCCGGTTGAGATGAGAGATCGAGTGTATGGCCGTGTTTTTGTGTAGGTTCAGTTATGTTGGTGTAGACCAGCATCATTGAGAGATGTCAGGAAATGCGATGGTCTGATTTCAACGGCGTATCAACGTGAATGTTAAAATCGTGAGAAGTAACAGCTACTGGGTAGGGGTGACACTACATCTAGGAGATCGTCAAATTCGTTTAGGAAATCTGAAGTTTTCAGATGGTTCTTGGGTGAGGGAGGCGGCGGTACACGACGACGAAGAAACACGTTTAAAAGGGTCGGTTATGCATGCATATTCAAGGTGGTAGGCGAAATGCTGATTTTGGCGAGTGAGATTTAGAGCTGTTCTGAAATTCGCAACACCACCATGGCAATCTCCGTTACGGGGAACATTAACAAACGTAAATCAGGAGGTGTACATTCAGATATAATGACGGATCATTGCTAGACAGCCATGTCTCCACAATGAACATAATCAATATTCTTATCCATTATGTGTTCACATAAGATAACCGATTGTTACTAAGAGAGTGTGATTCCAGGAGCTGACGTTAAGTTTATCCAATCTTCACGATGTAATTTTGCCAGGTTAGATATGTTAGCTGTTCTGGGATCTCTGTGATACCGAGAGTCCGAGTGTTTGTAGTAATGTTAGGTATAGAACAAGGTGAGCTAGTAGGACTGAGGCAAGGAATTGTCGCTTTTTTGCCATAATTTACGCCGACCTCCTCGCTTTCCTCTGGTTTTGAATGAACATATTTTGACGAACACTATTCCGAGGGTCTTAATTGTTCCAGACTTCATTATTAAGCCGGGCAGTGATTGAAGGGCAGTTTCTGAAGGGATTAAGGAGATAAATTGGTCAACATTATAGACAAACTTGTTATCAAGGGTGACGTCGCTGTTTACAGTAGGGCAGGGTTAGTATGGACATCTCCATATACCAAAATATCAATTTGAAAGATGCCATTGAGCCCATAGTAGGCAATGCGAGTTCCAAGTTAGTTTAAGCCTGAAATTGTGCACTGATACCTATGTTTACACTGATGGTAGTAGTATACGTAGCATGTACATGTAGGATTATCTGCCAGGTCGAACAGACAAATTGATGAGCCCACAGGCAGCAAATAAGAAACACTCCCTGCTGAGTGGCCATTGTTTATTCTCCAAGAGTTTCAGTTCTGATGAATAGGTATCCTTGAGTGTGTTTACTTTGTTACATAATAAGATAAATCCCAGGCTAATTCCAGGCTGTGAAGAAGCTATGACTCACAATCATGGTTGAATAATCAAGTATCTTGAAGATAAACTGATGAGTGCAGCAAATGTAAATGTAAATATAAATGTAACAAATTGCATTTAAAAAACCGCGATAAATGCTGGTCTTAAACCCTCCCCTAAAACATAATTTCGTTTTCTTAAAACTGTCCTCGACCCCACCTACCATACTACTGGATGTGTTTTTATGTTTGTACTTTGTCAAAGCCTCTGAAGGTCCGGTTTGGATCGAAAGCTAATGCCACCCTCCCGTTTTAATATATATGAGATGAGACATAGATATAGATCTAGATCTTTATCTAGATCTAGATCTATATCTATAGAAGATGTGTTGATTGGTGATTTAACAGGGTGAAAATTTCAATAATAATAATAATAATAGTGAACTTGATAGCGATAACGCAAAAGCTTCTAGGCGTTAACAAACATAAAATACACTGGTACACCAAAATCAATTTATACTTATTCACATAAAATATCACCTCATAATAGTTTGAAGTCTCTTTTGAAACACATAGTTATTCACAAAACTTAATATTTTTAAATTGATATCACTGTGCATAGTCTCTATAGTTTTAAATTTATGGACTTTATGTTGTTTTGGACGTTCCAAGCAATTCCCGCTGAAAAAATTAAATGTTTGAATTACTTCATGAAACGAAATCTGTACAGAAATCCTGGTTTGCTTTTTCAAAGAGCAGATTGTTAAAGCAAATTAACATCGTCCAACCGTAACATATACAGTGTAGTGATAAGGAACATTTTTTATTCATAAATGATGTCAATGGAAATAGGACATTATACCCATATCCCTTTTACAGAACAACTTACTCTGTGATCGCACAGGATCGCTGAAGCCGATGCAGGACAACCCAAACGAAATTCAGTATTCATCTTGAAATCGACAGAATTGATGACAATCAATATCATCCACTGGTAACTAACTAAGCCACTTGGTCTTTGAGAAAACTAGGTCGACACTGACGGAACAGTTTGATCATACACTCTAGCTAGACGTCTATCAGTCACACTTGATTTGATTTGGTCATAGGATACTTCTCGATTGTTGTTTATGGCACTATATTGTTTGCAGACTTGGAAAGCACGTATAAGCTGGATATGCATTATCAGCGATAATAACCGATTAGCAAGTACAGGGACCAGTCTAGCACTTGCGTGCCAGCTGTTATTAGAGCGCGACGCGATTGAACCAATCAAGTGTAGAAGTGTATTGCGTCACATGGACGCTCTGGCTAATTGTGGGTGTGTTTGTTTCACTCAATATCGCGGATCAGATTGTGTGATATGGCGCAGTGCGAAAAAAACGGAAACTTTTGGGAATCAAATTCATGTCGTAGCTCCGCCGCTAGATAATGCCTGTTATGGCAGTATCAGACTACGGCTGAACTGAGTTTTGGCAGAACCATCCGCTAAATTTACATTTTGTTGTGACAAACTGTTTTAGATATCATTCGATGGCAATGATCATTTGTTTTGGCCTTCAATTAAATAGTTTCAAGAAGCTTTTTAGGTTATTAATGGATTTTATGAATTCTGTAGATTTTCGTCTTGTTATTTTCGTTTGCGCCATCTTGGGTCTCAAAAAAACAGGATCCAGATCAGTAAACTGTCTAAACCGTACGGACTGTCTTGTGATCTTGATCCGGATATGTGCAAAACAAACAAACGCCAGGAGTTTCATCAGTCTCATTTTTTCAATACAAATTACTGAATCTTTAAATGTTGAATACGGAATCGAGATAGGCATTTTTAATGGGAATTTTCTGCCTGCCTGGTTATGAGCTAAAATCGTGATTAATAGACAAGGTACAAAGGCTGGGGTGGAGTTGCTCTATATGTTTCTAGTTATCTGAATGTTATTGTCAGGGAAGATCTCAATTTTTCGGGTGACTCCCTTGAAACATTGTTTGTTGAAATTTCTATTCCTACAGCCAAAAATATTGTTGTTGGTGTTATTTACAAAGCACCTTCTGTACATCCAGGTGAGTTTATGGCCACTTTTAAAAATGTTTGTTCTCGCGTAACCTGCAGTAACAAACCTTGTGTTATTTCTGGAGACTTTAATATTAATTTACTTAATTACACCAGTTCTAGTTCCCAGTCTTTTAATGATTTATTAACATCTCATTATTTTCTCCTTTAATCGATAAGCCTACCCATCACTGATACCTTTTATACACGTATAGATATTTTTATTACCCCTAAATCTGGTATTTTATTATCTGATATTTCATATTACTTACCAATTTTATGTGTATACAGTCCCTATTAGTATACAATGCTAATTCTTCTTTTACTCGTATTTTTCTAGCATTAATCTTGACATTGTGAACAATGAACTTAAGTCAGTTGCTAACTGGTTCAGTCATTAGTTGTCCTTAATGTTGCTAAAACCAACTATATGTTGTTCAGTAATTCTGCCAATTCCATGTGAAGTAATTTCATGTAAAGTAATAATTAATGATTCCATTATTAAAAAAATGACTGTTGTAAATTTTGGGATTGTTTATTGACTCTGGATTAACATGGAAAAATCATATTGATCATCTTTGTAAAATTATTGTGGAACATTGGTGTGATTAATAGGATCAAACATTTTATTCCCTCACCTGTCCTTGATTCTTTTATAATACATTAATTGTATCTTACATTAACTATGAAATATTTGGGAGATAGCTCTGTCACTGGCAGAGAATCTTACGTGTAATCAATTTTACTGACTTTTGAGCACATACGGATCGACCTTTAAAAAAATATTAAACATAGGACTCTAAAACTTAAATATATCTATTTTCATCAGCTCAGGTCCCTCATGTTTCAATCAACCTGCAATACTTACCATATTCAATTACCCGGAATTTTGAAATTCATTCTATTTCCTCGTCAATCTTCGAATGTTCATATCCCATCTACCGTACTTCCTTGTCAAAGTAAAACTGTCAAATAGGGCCCCAGGCTTTGGAACACATTTGCTGATGAACTGTTGTTGTATTCTTATCGTTGAAACCATGTATGCATTTATTTAACATTCCACGCTGACCTGTTTATGTCTGTATTTTGGGTAGCCATTGTCTATTGTCTTGTTTGTGTATTACTTGCTATGCTTTTCATTTGTGCAGTATGTGCTTTGAGCCTTGTACATGTACATGTACATGTATATTGTAGTTTCATGGCCCCTCAGTGAGCCCATGGTCATGGTATTTACGGCTCAATGCACTGTCTTCTAAGGGCCCATGTTTGCTCCGCTTCTCAATGTATCACCCATATCTTTGCTCACTTTTACTTCCTATTGTAATACTTTCATTTCAATATTTGTAATATTTTTTATTGTTATTAATAGTTCTGATATTGTGAAAATAGATGAACATTGAACCTTGGAAAAAAAGTTAGACGCTTGTCTTTTCCGGAAAAAAATATTTTGGGGTCGTGCCATGGGCGTTTCGGCTAGGTCCTTTCTCGCCAGTGATCACTCCAGATCTTTATCCAGTTAGAGACCACGCCTAAACTTTTATTCTCTTATTAACACAATGTTTATGGGGGAAATGATGAAAATCACAGTGCTTTCATAATAGCCTGCCATCACATATGAAACACTTGCTGCATCTGCTCATCGCCGTCTACGGCGACCTGTTCAACACAGAAAATTCCCATGAAATCACTACGCTCGGAGCGGAGGATTATTTCTATTTCCGGAAAGTACCTTTGTTAAACGTGTTAGATCGCTCGGCATTTGAAAATAATTAGAGACATTCCGCTTTCAAACAGTGTAATTTCTTTATAATTATATGACGTAAAGAAGGCACCTTTATTCAAAAGTGCTTTTGGTCTGAAATTATCAGTTTTAATGGAGGTCACTACACTTTTAGTCGTGTTTACTGGGGTCGTCCCTAAATTGAATGGCAAACTCACCAGCAAAGGGCACAGCAATTTAGATCGCACGGTTTTATAAACTAGATAAAATAAGCTTTCAATCATGTAAAATCTATTTTGATTTTTGGACTGGAAAAAGGGCACTTTTGTGTCAAATCTAGTTATTTGGGGAGCATGACGTTTGGTTTATTGATAGCCTGGACTACCTTTCCACTGGACGCAGCACTTGTTTTTGGCTCTGCAGTTTTGTGCATTTAACTCTACTTGGTTGTCTTTTTAAACCCTTTTGGATTTACATCCTATTATGTGAAATAGTTCATCAGGATACTCCTGGACAAATTTGGATGGAGAAGTTTACAGTAAGACCAGCATTTATCGCGGTTTTTAACTGCAATTTGTTACATTTATATTTACAGTTACATTTGTGCACTCATCAGTTATCTTCAAGATACTTGATTATTCAACCATGATTGTGAGTCATAGCTTCTTCACAGCCTGGAATTAGCCTGGATTTATCTTATTATGTAACAAAGTAAACACACTCAGGATACCTATTCATCAGAACTGAAACTCTTGGAGAATAAACAATGGCCACTCAGCAGGAGTGTTTCTTATTTTGCTGGCCTTTGTGGGCTCATCAATTTGTCTGTTCGACCTGGCAGATAATCCTACATGTACATGCCGTATACTACTACCATCAGTGTAAACATAGGTATCAGTGCACAATTTCATAGGCTTAAATACCTTGGAACTCGCTCGCTACTATGGAGGCTCAATGGCATCTTTCCAAATTGATATTTTGGTATATGGAGATGTCCATGCTAACCCTGGCCCTACTGTAAACAACGGACGTCACCCTTGATAACAAGTTTGTCTATAATCTGACCAATTATCTCCTTAATCCCTTCAGAAACTGCCTTCAATCACTGCCCCGGCTTAATATGAAGTCTGGAGAACAATTAAGACCCTCGGAATAAGTGTTCGTCAAAATATGTTCATTCAAAACCAGAGGAAAGCGAGGAGGTCGGCGTAAATTATGGCAAAAAAGCGACACCTGCCTTCCAGTCCTACTAGCTCACCTTGTTCTATACCTGTTAACTACTACAAACACTCGGACTCGGTACACAGAGATCCCAGAACAGCTAACATATCTAACCTGGCAAAATTACATCGTGAAGAATTGGATAAACTTAACGTCAGCTCCTGGAATGCACACTCTCTTAGTAACAAATCGGTTATCTTATGTGAACACATAATGGATAAGAATATTGATGTTATGTTCATTGTGGAGACATGGCTGTCTAGCAATGATCCCGTCATTATCTGAATGTACACCTCCTGGATTTACGTTTGTTAATGTTCCCTGTAACGAGATTGCCATGGTGGTGTTGCAGTAATTTTCAGAACAGCTCTAAATCTCCTCACTGCCAAAATCAGCATTTCGCCTACCACCTTTGAATATGCATGCATAACTGACCCTTTAAACGTGTTTTCTTCGTCGTCTGTACGCCGCCTCCCTCACCCAAGAACCATCTGAAAACTTCAGATTTCTAAACGAATTGACGATCTCCTAGATGTAGTGTCACCCCTACCCAGTAAGCTGTTACTCTCAGCGATTTTAACATTCACGTTGATAGCCGTTGAAATCAGACACATCGCATTTCCTGACATCTCTCAATGATGCTGGTCTACACCAACACATAACTGAACCTACACAAAAACACGACATACACTCGATCTTCTCATCTCAAACCCGGATGACTCATTGTTCTCGACAGTGAGTTTTGAACATTTGAACTCAGATCATTTCGTAGTAAACTGTACCATGGGTTTTCTAAACCAGTCAACACCGCGTTGATCGCTTCTAACTCAGGGATTATCGTAACATTGATCATCAAGCTTTTGCTGAGAGACCTCAAACTTTCTTTCAATTGTTTTCCCTATGATGCCTCTCTTGATGACCAGTAAATTTATAATTCTAATGTAATTTATGTATTGAACAATCACTGTCCACTTACGCGTAAACATAGTTTAAACCTCAACCCGTTTGGTATACTATTGATATACATCTTGTTAGGCGAATCGACGCAAACTTGAAGAGAAATGGAAGAAAAGTACAACCATGATCATAATCTTTATCTGGATGAAGTTCACCGATTTTCGAAAATTGTACATTCTGTTAAATCTAAGTATTACACTGAGCAGCTATCCACTGCCAATACTAAAATTGTTTTCAAAACTTTAAATACTCTGCTCAACCGAAAGGTTTCACCACTCCATGTACCATTTCATTTAAAATCTTTCCAAAAGTTTAGTAATTACTTTGAAGACAAAATTGTCAAAATCCGGAACACAATTAACTCATCCCAGACAGATTACACTCCACCTCCCCATAATGCAATTGCTCCTGAAATAAGTGAATTTGAACAATTAACGAAGCTGAAATTTCGAAAATAATTAGAAATCTCCTAATAAATCCTGCACGTTGGATCCTTCCACTTGGCTCGTTAAAGCTTGACCAACTCCTGCCTATATTTACTTCTATAGCTAACATGTCATTGTCCACAGGGACCTTCCCACAGTACTCAAGGATGCGGTGGTTACCCCATTGTTGAAGAAGCCCACCCTGGAAGGATATCTTAAAAATTACAGGCCGTTTCAATACTGCTTTTCTTTCTAAATTAATTGAAAGCTGCTTTGTTGCAAATATCAGATTATATCGGTGTAATGACTTGTATTGTGGTCCAATCTGCTTACAGACCCATCACAGCACGGAGACAGCCCTGTTGAAAGTCGAGTGACATCATCCAAGCTTTTGACAATCGGCAGGCTGTTTCGTGGTGTTGATTGAATCTGTCTGCTGCTGACACAATTGATTATGATGTTTTGTTACATGATTATACATGTATTTGGTTTCAAGAATAACGTTTGCCTGGTTCAAATCCTACCTATAATCGAACATGTAGAGTTAGGATCGCCAATGAATTTTCTGATCCTAAGGTTCTTCTTCACGTTTGCCCCAAGGCTCATGTGTCGGACCTCAGATGTTCCTTCTTTATACTCAACCTATGTATGATATCATCACACGCTACCCTGGTATCAAAGCCCATTTTATGCAGATGACACTCATAGTTATACATTAATGTTGATCCCCGAATACCTGGTGAATCAGATCGCAATTTCCACTTTATCTAAATGCATTTCGGAAATCAAATCATGGATGTCTAAAAATATGCTACTCTCAATGATGACAAAACCGAATTTTGTATTGCTGCCAATCCCAACATTTTGCATAAGTTTTCAGATATCTCTTTACCATAGGTAAAACTATTATCAAACCATCCAAAACTATAAGGAATCTTGGAGTAGAATTTGATAGTGCAATGAACATGTCCCATCATGTATCATCAATTTGTAAGTCTGTTAATTTTCATCTTCGTAATTTATCACGTATCAGAATGTTCATTGATGATAACACATGCCACCATGCAGTCCGTGCTTTAGTAACTGCTCGACTTGACTACGCTAACTCACTTCTCATAGGTTCATCAGCCAAAGAAATTAAAAGACTTCAGCGACTTCAAAATAGGGCTGCTAAACTCATATTCAAGACAAAAGTCTGACCATATCTCAACTCCTCCAACAGCTTCATTGGCTACCTGTACAAAAACGTATCGATTTGAAAATTATGACTATTACTTTTAATTGTCTTTCTAATAATGCACCATCTTATCTATGAGCTTATCTGCTACCAACTAATCGTAGTGGACTTCGCTCTAGTTCTGACCAAAAGATGCTCTGTAAACCCCATCATCTCTTGTTCTGCAAATAAGGTTTCTTTGCTTCTGCGCCAAATCGTGAACAATCTCCATCAGATATTCGTCATACTAGTGAACTTCAGATGTTTAGTAAACTTAAGACTCATTTATTTTAGCTTGTTGTACATCTTATTTTATTCACTGTTAATTTTAGAATTACATCTCATTTATTCACTGTTAATTTCAGAAATTATTAAGTTGATCCATTTTGTAAAGCGCTGTGATACCTTTCAGTCGTGTAAGAGCGCTAATATAAATGCTATTATTATTATATGATTCAGTTTCTGTGGGCGGGAACTAGACCGCTTGAAACCGCGCGTTAATACAACAACGTTACATCTTTCAGTCCAGAAGCAGAACTCGTCGTTTTAAAGCTATTCGCGTTTCAAACCATTATACCTGAGATAAACATATACCCTTTTACACCGAAAGTCTATCGATTGTAGGCGGCGTGCCAGGAGTTTTCAGTGGGGGACGGGGCATTGCTTTTCAGTGGGTGCCCAGGGTATGGGTTTTACCTTTCTTTTTTGGTGCACTATCAGGATTTTTTTTGGGGAACCTGGGAGGCACTGGAAATTTGGGGGGACACGTGCCCACAGGCCCGCTGTGGCTACACCTGATTGAGGTATTTTCCTTTCATGAAGTAGATAGTGTATATTGCGAATGGTTTTTGATGACTTAACGAAGAGATGATCGGAAAGTGACATATTTTGTCATGTTTATAGTCAGCTAGATTATTGCCGAAGATTTGACATTCAGTTTTCATTAACATTTTGCGTACCTTTAAACATGCTAAACAGTTACATAGCATGACTTTTAGTTTTTCACACAAATATTGGTGTAGCTAACAGGACATGGTACATGATGTACATGCACATAACAGTGTAACATTATGTTGGTATACATCTAATTTTTTATTGTGTTTGTGATTGTTTTGATGTAAAGTGGTATTTTGTATGTATTCTATATTATTTTTTTTAAACACATTTATCTGTACTTAAACTATTAGATATAGTATATTTATCTTCTTTTTTTTC
>CM055820.1:24238090-24272859 GCA_029582265.1 Zoroaster sp. YZ-2022
AAAAATCAGAAAACCTAAGTAGGATTTCAAGCTTTGCATGGTGGAAGTACAGTAGATGTAAAGCTTAATGAGAAAATAGCGCAATTGCATTCAGATTGATAACATTCACTCCAATGTTTGGCAAATTTGTCACTAATTTTACTGAAACGATAGCACTTATGACATAAATATTTCAAGGGATGTTTGATACCATCATCAACTTTACAATAAGTAAGTTTCATATAAAACTGTGATCACAAATATTTTTTTGAAATTAGTTTCACTTTCGTATATGAAGGCAAACAAATAAGATGTATTTAGTTCCTGGTTTCCGTGTATACCACCTACAGACTCATGGGTTATTAGTGGGGGTTTGGGTGCAAAATTGTGCTTAAATTTCAAGTATCTTTTGTTTATACTCAGCAATCAGTATCAAGCTGTTATTCTCTTGGCTTTGTTTTACACTATTTGCTATAGTCACATTTTACCTTTGTGTAACCTCACTTATTAAATTTATTTGTTTTGGCCTTACTGCAAGATTTATAAAAAAGTTGATTAAATCTTATATTTTTTTAAATGTTAATGCTTCAATATTTTTTTAAAACTACTAGTTCAAACTTAATTAACAATTCCAAATATAATTTAACAATTCCAAATATAATTTAATGGGTTATTCTCACCCACCCCCCCTTAAAAAGGTTCATGAATATAATGGACATATTGATAGATTATCACTGAAGGAGGTTGATAAAGAAAGTGATATTCTAAGAGAGTGAGCTATGACATAAGGACAACCTATTTATTTCAAACAAGTTGCACAAAAAATCAAAATTACTGTAAGCGACCGTTTCAACTCATGAAATGATACACTCATTACAGACCAGGATACAGTGTTAAAACGCATGACTGAATCACCACGACGCTGCGAGACAAACCCCCACCAGCGTAAATGATGTCAGCAGAGTTATTAGAGGACTTCGGGATGAGAGATTGACTGCCTCGACTTCATAGTGCATCATATGCACCAAGTCGGTAAGCTGACCACCTCATTTTGGGCTTGGATGTCGGAGGAACAGTGCTTGCGGGACTCACGGATGGAGGTAACGAGTTGGAGCAGAAATATGACGTTGGGCGGAGTAGTCTATTTTATGTAGGGCCTAAATGGGTTTACTTTAATAGCACTAGCAGGCATTTTGTTAATGGGTATATAAGCTGTTCTACATGTAGGTGCAGTTCGTGACCAGTAGTTGTAACCAAAGATTCCTATCAGGGTTGTAGTTTATTACTTGCATTTATATTCCCTTGTATGTGTAGTGTGATTGCCCTTATTGAAATAACATGTCTCTGGAAGAAACACAGAAGCTGCGGGATGAGCTGGCAGCGCAGGCTAAGCTTTTGGAAGAGGAGCGTGAAAAGAATAAGGCCGTTGACGCACAGCGCATGCTTTTGGAGGCAAAGCTAGAGGAAGCGCGTATGACAAAACCATCCACGCCGCGATATCTTAGTCGTGAGCGCAAAGTCGATAAATTCGCTGCCAAGGCTGGAGACATTGACGTTGCAGTGTGGGTAGAGGATATGCGCGAGGCAATACGTGCACGTGATTACCCAACCAACGAAGCCGCAGATTTTATTTGGGATCACCTGCAGGGTGATGCAAAACTTGAAGTGCGCTACCAAGGGGCCGAAGTGCGCCGTGATCCAGAGAAGGTATTTGCATGCCTTTGTAAAGCATTTGGCCAGCGTGAGTCTGCAACCGAGCTGCGTGCCGAATTTTATCGCCGTCAGCAAAACGCAAACGAATCGCTACAAGCATTCTCACTTGATTTGATGCGTCACTACGATCGCGTCCAGCGGTGATACAAAAGCAGCCGGTGATTGCGAAGCCGCTCTGAAGGGACAGTTTACAACTGGGGTACGTGATAAGGGTTTGCAGCGAGAACTGCGGAGGTTGGAGATTGAGCAAATGGATCTCTCTTTTGTTGTTTTTCGGGATCGCGCAATTCGCTGGTTGGGTGAGGACCCGACTGGCATGCGCCAAGCGGTGGTACGAGAAGTTGAAGCGCAGGCCCCGGTAGTAGCTCAGGTAGATGCATTGGAAGCGGTAAAAGACCGTTTGGCGGCGCTTGAGACTGACAGATCCATGCAGGACCAAAAGTTAGATGCAATTTTAGGCATGCTCCAACTTAGCAACAACCGTCGTCCCCCTCGTTCTCGTTCCTCGGGGCCTATCATTTGCTACGGCTGCGGCCAACCTGGTCACATACGCCGAAATTGTTCCAACGAGCTGGCCCAAAGGTCAGTGGGCCCATCACCTACAAATCCATCAAACACCATCCCCCCGCAGCTCTGAGCCAGCCAGTGGGAGGGGAATTTATTGGCTCCACTGGGTTTAAGCCAGAGGCTTTTCTTAAGAATGCGACGGGGAGGTACCCACAGACGGAAGTCTGTTGGACTCGGGTGCTGAGGTTTCCACCCTGACCGAAGAGTTTTTCCAGCAATACTTCCAGTGCCACCAAGCGGGCTTAGTGGATACTACCCCGTGGTTGAGGATAACTGCCGCTAATGGCCGGGACATACCCTACCGAGGGTATGTGGAATTCGACTTGGAAATAGGAGGTCGTAAATTTCCAGGTATGGGATTCTTGGTAGTTAGGGACCTGGATGATCCAGAGTCCCGTCGGCGGAAGCGACAAATCCCGGGTATTATTTGTAGTAATATCCTCAGGAGACTGTCTGAAAAGCTACAAGAATCGGACTTGGTGGATTCCTCTGCTGAGTTGGTGCAGGTTTTGCGATTGTATTCTGCACCGCTCAGACAAATGGAAACAACCAGGTGCGGTATGGGAAGAGATGGTGATGGAAAGATTGGTTTAGTAAAAACGAGGGAAACAATTAGGGTTCCCTCGAGATCCATGATGGTAATTGTAGGTACGGGAAACCAACAGCATGGTACATACCATGCATTGGTGGAACAAGTTGATAGTTCTGAGGGGTCAGTTCCAAGAGATGTGTTCGTAATCCCCTCCTTTTCCAAGATAGAAGACGGGCGAGTTCCTATGCGCATAGCAAACCTCGGGGATGAAGATGTGGTTTTGCAACCAAGGACATGTATTGCCATCTTGCAGGAAGCAACCGCGGAGAGAGACGATGACCGTCACATAGTGCAAGTCAATGCCCACGAGGTTGTCATTGGTTGCGTAGATGTCCAAGATAGTCAGGAGGATGATCTGAATAAGCTCTTGGGATTGCTTGATCTGGGAGATACTGAATTCACAAAGGATCAGTCCAAGAGGCTTAGAGGTGTGTTGCAGAACCACATACACATTTTTAGTCTTAATGACGAAGACTTCGGATATTGCGACAAGATCTGGCACTCCATTCCTCTGCTCGACGACACTCCGGTGAGGTTACCTCACTGGCATATCCCAGCCCACCTTCAGCCCGAAGTAAGAGATCATCTCCGTAAATGGGTAGATCGGGGTATTGTCCGCCCCAGTACTAGCCCTTATGCTTCAGCTCTGGTACTCGTCAAGAAAAAGGACGAGAGTCTTCGCCTATGCGTTGACTACCGGCAGTTAAATGCAAAAATTCGCCGAGATGCATACCCTTTGCCCCGTATCGCGATCGAAGAGGCCCTCGAAGCCCTCCATGGTGCAAGATTTTTCAGCTCACTAGATCTAGCTTCGGGCTACCTGCAGTGTGCCATGGAGGAGAGAGACATACCCAAAACAGCATTTCGTGTTGGTAGTGGTGGACTATACGAATTCACACGGATGCCATTTGGGCTATGCAATGCCCCAGCCAGTTTCCAACGGTTGAAGGCTCATGATGGCCAACCAAATGTGGATGTGTGGGTAGCTGACCATCAAGAACGGCTACAACAAGCGTTTGATTTGGCTGGTCAGCGGACAGAGGCCGCAGCCGTTTCGCGTAGCCGACATTTTAATCGCAAGGCTGGTAACACGGATCTCCCAATGGGACGTAGAGTGTTCTTACGGAACCGTGGGATACAAGGTCGGAACAAGATCCAAGACCTGTGGAATCCCACCCCGTATAAGATAATTGGTAGGCCAAATCCCGAGGGACATGTGTACATTGTTCAGCTGGCTGATGGGCTTGGACCGAAGCGGGCTGAACATCGTACAAATATCTTAGACGGGAAACAGTTGAATATCCCCCGGTTTGAGCATACAACATCCGCACCCCAGGAAGGGAACAGTGACCATAATCCGGAAGAAGAGGTGGAACGTATCTTTTTCACACAAGGAACTCCATGGGCAGAAACCCCTGAGGGTGTTGAGGATGAAGTCGAAATCCAAAGTTCAGATGAGGAAGGCCCTCCAATCACTCTTCGTCGGACAAACAGGGGTAATGCTGGTAGACACCGCTTGCCTAGGTCTGCATTAGTCAATGAGGAAATGGCTGAAAGCAAGCGGGCCTACAAATCTCATGTTATCTTTCTTTAATATATATTTAGTGTTGATTTAATTTTTGTATTAATCGTATCGGAATTGTTTACTTTAAGTTGTCGTAAATGGATATACATGTAGACATAGTCAGACTAAGTGGAGCAGTGATCGATTTTGTTCCAAATGTATTTGTCTCTTGGGAAGATCGCCATGAGAGCGAGAAGAAAATTAGTACTGGTATGTTTGAAATGGACAAAAAGTCTACCAAGAGATGGCAGAAACGAAACAATGTTCTTATAAAATGTTTTCTATTGTGTAACACAATTGTTTCCGAGAACTGTTTGGGTTAAAATAATTATTTTGTGACGAAAGAGGGTACACGGTGCCTTTTGTTAATTAAAATATGATGTTCAGGAGATTTCTGCAGTAATAGAAATAACAGACATATCAATTTGATAAAATTGAAGGTGCTTTGATTCACCTTTATTTACTTGATTTACTTATTTTTGGGTTATTTCACTGTGTGACTTTCATGTAAACTTGTGAGAATTGCTTGTACTCAATCTGCTTATTTCTTTTCAACCAGCTGTACAATCAATTATCCTGGCTGGGCTCTGGTTGGCCTTGGTGCTGAGGTGGGCCATTTCATGGTAGTGCTCTGTGCTGGATGGGGTAGGTTTTATAAACAAATATCTTGCCTATACACTGACTTAATTGTTTTATGACTGTGCCTTGCCCTCACAAGGACACACCATGTCTGGGGTTGACCTTTAGCCAAATTAACTACTCGGACAATTATTGATGGTACATGTTACCCTATGGTTATTTGATTTTAATTCTTTTGACATTTTTTAGCATGTTTTGAAGATATAAAGGATAAGGATTGAAGGTGAATTATAGTGAAGGGAAGTAATGAGTGATTTCAGCATTGTATTAGATATTTTGAGGGTTCTTAAGAGTTAGTGATTAGTTCTTGTAGATTGTAGTTGATAATATTCGTAATGGCTAAACTAGTATACTTATTATTCTATGCTACAGGGTTTTCTTCTTGAGTAAAGCGTTTTATTAAAGTTTAACCACTGTATCCTGGTCTGTAATGAGTGTATCATTTCATGAGTTGAAACGGTCGCTTACATTTGGCGTCGTAGACAGGATACCGTGTTGAAACACAAATCATTGGGGCTGCATCACGATTTGACTCTAAACCCTCGACCAGCAGGTCACCTCGACGAGGGAACCGGTGCGGTGTTGATGGATGACAGACAGGAGATGCTGACAAGCCACCAGAGGTCAACTGGACGCATCGCAAGGACCGTACAGTGCTGCTGGAGGGGGGTGGCGAGAAGCGAGATGGCTGTTACGGAGTTGATTTCGCCCAATTTAGTAGTTGTTGTTAATAGATTTTTTATTTTTTTTAAACGAAGTTTGGATTTTAAAGAAACTGGAATGAGACTTTAGAAGTAGATCGATTGTTATACGTTCGACGTGGAGATCAACCCCTTGTTACGCAGGGGCAGGTCCTGACATGTTTTTTATGGGACAGCGGATGTGTGGGAGTAAATCCCAGGCTTGCAGATTTATGGACCAGGTGGGGGCACTTCCAAAGAATTAGGAAGTGTAGGCACCGTTCGGAGAAGTCTTGCAGGCACAATTTTAATGTACCGAAAAGCTGTGTCAGGATCGGTCCCCTGTGTGGCTTGGGTCAGTTTAAATGGTAGAATGTGTACAGGTATACTGGTCTGTAAGTATGATCGTGTGTTAGAATACCAGAAAGTGAGGGAAAGCTGTTAGTTTATAATTTAGTTTAATTTACGGTTGCTGAGACGGCAACATTAAAGTTGGTGGGAATGTAACCGGGGGAATATACAACCATGTCGGTTATATTATGGACGCAACGTTAAAAGGAATTTCCTTATTGTAGTTGTACGTTTTGTATCTTGTTTGCTTAATATTAGTTAAGTAAGACTAATTGCGATGACACCATGTGGAATCTCAATTGAGTAGTAATTAGTTCTGAAAAGAACTGGCGTACAACTCGACGTTTCGATCAGTAAGCTCTGATCGTCCTCAGGAGAATGCCGGACTCTGGAAAATGCTGCTGCTTAAGTAGACTGCTGGAGGATCATCCCATGAATGGATGCTGGACGATTAGTTCGTTGATGCGCGCAGGCGGGAACTGTAGAGACTGGATCCTAGAGGTTGGCGGAGAGGAGTGTGTGCTCACTGAACTGAATCAGTTGTTCACAAGCACAGGGGGAGGAGGGTGGTTGACTTAGGATATAGGAGATCCCTCAGTCTGCGTGTGGACTTTGGATATAGAGGATCCTTCAGTCTGTAGTATTGGTCATTGAGGCGCGCAGGCGGGAACTGATGAGACTATGATCCTAGAGGTACGGTGAGGGAAGTGTGTGCTCATTGAACTGAATCAGTTGTTAACAAGCACAGGGGGAAGGAGGGTGGTTGACTTAGGATATAGGGGATCCCTCAGTCTGCGATGGGTTATGGACTTTGGATATAGAAGATCCTTCAGTCTGTAGTATAGGTCGCCAAATGTCGCTGATGAAAAAACCTATGTCCTGTGGCACAGTGTCGTGTTTGACGATCTCGATGGCCTCTCTGATGCGTCTGGGGTGCCATGCGTCGATGGGTGTGATGAGTTGGGCTGCCTGCCAGTCGATTTGGTGGTCCTTGATGTGCGAGTGCTTGACGATGGCGGACTTCTCAAAATCTCCTCTGCGGCCGTGTGCTCGGTGTTCCTTCAATCTGATGGGGAGGTTGCGTTTTGTTTCGCCGATGTACACCTTACCGCACTCACAGGGGATCCGGTAGACTCCCGCTCTGTTGTTTGGGTCCGGTTTGTCCTTGTGGGTGTGCAGAAGTCCTTGGAGTTTGCTGGGTGCTGAGTGGAACACATCGATGCCTGCTCGTCGGAGGATGCGTTGTAGTTTGTGAGACGTCGAACCTAGATAGGGGAGACAAGCAGAGAGGGTTAGATCACTTACCTTGCTTTCGGGGTTTGGAACCGGCTTCGCTGTGCTGATCTTGTTGGGATTGTAACCGTTGCGTTTGAGGGTAGTTCGGATGTGCTGTAGTTCCTTGGGAAGGCTGTCCTTGTCACAAATGTGGTAGGCGCGCTGTACGAGCGTACGGTTGACCGATGACTTGATGCTTGGATGATGGAAGGAGCGCTGGTTCAGGTACCGATCTGTGTGCGTGGGCTTTCTGTAGACGTTGTGGTGTAGGGAGCCGTCTGGGTTTCTGGAAATGCCAACATCAAGGAACGCGATCTTGTCGTCTTCTTCCGTTTCCATGGTGAACTTGATGCTCGAGTGTTGCTGGTTGAGATGTTGTAGAAAATCCTGGAGTGTGTCTCTGCCATGTGGCCAAACCACAAAGGTGTCATCCACGTATCGGAGCCACAGCTTGGGTTGGAGGTCGGCGGAGTTGAGGGAAGAGTTTTCAAACTCTTCCATGAAAATATCAGCAAGGACCGGGGATAAAGGAGATCCCATGGAGGTCCCAGCTGTCTGCTCGTAGAACTTTCCCTGAAACTGAAAACAACTTGAAGAGACACATGTTAGTAGCAAATCATGAATTTGGTCCGGAGTGAGTGATGTGCGATCATCAAGGGAAAGATCTTGTACGAGTCTGTCCTTCACCAGGAGGCATGTCTCTGTAGTTGGGACATTGGTGAATAGGGAGACAACATCAAAACTAACCAAGATGTCGCTGGGTTGAAGTGTGAGGCCCCGGGTGATTTCAACGAACTGTCTGGAGTTGGACACATGGTGTTGAGTGAGACCCACCAAGGGTCGGAGGATCTTAGCTAGATGACGGGCTGTGTTGTACGTAGGTGAACCTCTGGAGGCGACAATAGGGCGGAGAGGAACATCAGGTTTGTGAATCTTCGGCTGGCCAAAGAACCTAGGGCAGGATGAGCTGGATGGTCTGAGATGTCGGTAGAGTTGGATGGAGAGGCCACCGGCACGGTGGAGGGCAAGGAGTTTGCTAGCGACTCTTTTCTCTATGGATGGGATGGGGTTCTTCTTGAGGGGGCGGTATGAATCGGATGATAAAATGTGACTTACCTTGTCGGTGTATTGTGCTCGGTCCATGATGACTGTAGCGTTGCCTTTGTCTGCGGTGAGGATGTGGATGGAGCTGTCTCGTCGGATGTCCCGTAAAGCAGAAAGTTCTCCCTTGGAGAGGTTGGGCTTGGCTGGCTTGGCTTTACGCAGAACTTCACTCATCTGTAGTCTGACGTCATCAGCTGCTGTTTTGTTGAGTCGTCGCAGGGCTGGCTCAACTGACTGGATGATTTCTTCCGTTGGAATGGATTTGGGTGTGAGGGCGAAATTCATCCCCAGTGACAGTACTGATGTTTCGATAGGAGTGAGGGTGCGTTGGCTGAGGTTGACGACGGTGTGTTTCCGGAACGCGTCCTGTGAGCGGAGGTGTGAGGGTTGCCTTAGGGATAGAGCAGATCCCGTAGGTTTACTTGAAGCGCGGTTGGAGCGAGATGTAGAAGATCTCCAAGACTCCGAGTCGGAAGGTCGTGGGGATACACGGGATCCCTTGGACCGTGTGAACGCGCGGGGGAATAGGGATATAGAAGATCCCGTATCCAGTCTACTTGAAGCGCGGTTGGAGTGAGATATAGGAGATCTCCAGGACTCCGAGTCGGATGGTCGTGGGGATATAGAGGATCCCTTGGACCGGGTGAAATCGCGGGGGAATAGGGATATAGAGGATCCCGTATCCAGACGCTGAAGTCGCGAAAACTTGCTGATCTGCTTCCGGCGGGTGGTGGTGAACGCGTGTCTGCTCGAAGACGAAGTGCGGGTGATGACTTTCTCGAAGTCCTCGGGGTGGAACGTGTCGCGAAATCCTTCTTCTAGTTGCGGTCGATGTCGGCGAGGGAGGAACGTGTGAAGGCGATCCTCTCACGAAGTAAGGCGGCGCTGGCTGAACAAAGGATGCGGCGGGAACGGAGGCTGCGAACTGGGTCATGGAGCTGTAGGCCTGGCGGGATGAGGTTAGAGTCTCGGCATCGTTTCAGGAAGGCGAGGTTGTTCATAAGTTTAGAACGTCTGATCGACGCACGTTCGAACGACGGAACCTTGGTAGTGGTATGCTCCCCGTAGAGCGTAGATAGGTAAAACTTGTAGTGTTGTTGCCTTCTCGTGTTACATTTAGGAATGTTCAGTCCGAGTTATAAAGCGCGGTAAAGCTAGGGGGTCTTGCTACCACTGAGGGTTATAACACCTACGTCCTTGTCTAGCCCCGTGGCAACTTTTTTTGGGTTGTAGCGGGTACGGCGATTTCGAGCCTGGCTGGCACCTGCCAACGCGCTGCCGGTGACGGCGGTTGCGAAGGCGAACGTCTGTCCAGTGAGCCTTAATTGTAGTTTCGTCTTTGTGTCGGGATGTTCTTCGACTATTACAGTACATGTCTGATACAGGTAAATGATACATTTTTACTTATTTTGTAATTTTATTTTCACTGGAACTTGTCTTTGTAATTTTTAGAGTTTAGTAGGGGAAAGATAAGTTTAAGTAAAGAAACATTTTCTTTTTGGTGTCGAGACAAATTCTATAAGTGTTCGGTGAGCACCGGCTAGTTCATTAATTTAGCGGTGGAAAAGTTACGATAACTTGGTATACGTCTCGGTGACGTGGCTGCGAAGATTAATGGAGAAAATAATTTCCATTCAGAGTGAGGCATAACTCGAAATAATTTCGTAAGGGGCTATCTTTGTTTGGGATTATTGGTTATCTGACAGGCGTATTGGAGTGAATCCTTTATGAGGCCGTCAGTATTTGTCACTTTGTATAGTGATTGCAGACTAGTTCAAGTTTTTATAATTTGTCGCCGTTGATGTCAATAAGTAAATTGTTGGGATGTTTGGGAGAAATTAAACAAATAATATTTTCGGAAGACGGGAGGAGGCATATGGATTAATCGAGTACTGTATGTGTTTTTATGTATTTTTAAGATATTTTAAAGAAGTGCGATGAAGTTGGTTTGGGTTGGAGAGTGATAGAGATTTCTTTCGGCTGTAATTCGAAGTCAATTCGTACAGTCCGATTTGAGTAATCTGGTCCTCCCATGGGGATTGTAGTTTACAAATGTTTTTTTTTTTTTTTAGTTATGAACGATGGAAGTTCCGCCGTTTTGTAGAGGCATTGCATGCGAGTCCGTCATGGACATCGGCATATTTTTTGTCATTACATGCACATAGATAGTGACCGCAGAACTTGAGCGTACTGTACATGATTGCATGGTTTTTGGTTTTGTTTTAGCATATTGTAATTCACTTCATTTTAGACCATCGTCCACCTGGTGATGACAGCTGAAGGTTGTTTTAGCCAGGGACCAGACTTTATCATGGTGCCGAAATGGTGGGTCCGTGACCTGTAGACCCATTGTCGCTGGTTGGGGTATGTTTATGGTTCATTAGTTATTCCGTTGATTGGTTTATGGGTTCTTGCAAAGGGATCGGGGATCGCTCTTAACGTAAATGGCTGTTGGGTCTGGTATGATGTTTTTCTCGGAAAGCGCTATTAATTACTATTATTGTTTATCATAATTATTGTTAATTGCGCCTTAATTCTTCCATTTCATTTTTATTATGTATACCATTTTGTATTAAAGAAACTTGTGGTTAACTTAATAATTCAATTAGATTGATATACATATAGAACATGAGGTGAACGTATTTTGTGCTGATTTAAAGATGTTATTTTCCTGCTTGTTTTAACAGGTTTTTTTGTTTGGACGTTTCATTTTGGTTGTAGTTTCCTCGATTTGTGATTTCATTAAAGTTCATTGGTCCACGGTATCCTTACTTGCATTCTGTGTATTATTCCTGGGTGTGCAAAAGCTCCGGTTACATTACACTTACAGTGCCATCTGTGTTCACAATATGAGATAACTTCTGGGGCGTGCTGTTAACACATGGTCGCAGATTGACTCTGTAATCCAACCAAAAATCACCAGGATATACTTGAAACGTCACGTTCACTGTGTCACCATTTACTGCTACGATAGGTGGCTGGGTGGTTTTCCAATATTCCTTTGAAGCTGTTGGATTGTGAAAAACAAATGTTGTGATTTGCTGTCTGTTCAAATCGTACCCAAAATAAAATATACCTCTTAACTCATAGAAACAACTCTGAAAGGCAATCTGCAAAATAAATAATGCAAACAAGCGTGATAACATTTACAAGAATTTACAAGCATTGCTTAGAAATCCCCCATCCCCCAAATTAACTAATCTTGTACAATAAGAGGTTTTAAAAGATAGTATAATGTTTTACCAACATATACAGTATAATGTTTGTTAAAATATATGTAAAGGCATCTATACTTCATAAAAACCAAGTTGTGAAAGTTGCAGCTTATTTCATTGTGTCTTAAACAAGAAAACAGTAAAAATGCATTCAAATTGTTAACATTCATTCCAATGTTGAAAATTATTTCACTAATTTTACTAAAATGATATCAGAAAGATTTCAATGGTTGATACTATCATCAACTTTACACCAAGTAAGTTTTTTTTTGTGGTTTTGTTTTTTGTTTTTTAATTAAGATTACCAATAGTGTATGGTGGCTTTTATTTTTTGTTAGTAAATAAGTTTTCTTGGAAATGGGAATATTTTTGCACCCCAAGGTAACCTTTGAGACTTACCTATGCTTGATGGACAGTGATGAGCCATCGCACAACCTGAAAGATTAAATAGTATCTGACACATTACAGAGGTTATGGTATAGAGATTGGCGTAAAAACTCTATTAGATGCTACTACAGGGCTCATATTTAATTAAAACAATTACCAGATCCCAGGACATGTGCAATTTAATTTTTAAGACTGTGACAGAGAGAGACTTACTTTTCGTGCGATGACTGGTGACAACGGAGTTTCCAGAGCTCAGTGACGTGATCGTTACATTGTAGTAACTATCCACCGAAACATTCTGCCAACCGCTGTAGTTAAAATTGATCTGCAAAACAAATAGTGTGGCAAAGAATGACAATAATGTAATATGTTTTTGATGTGCATGCCACATATGACATACAATTTATTATGTCACTGTAGTCTTTTTCTCATGCAAGAGTTCATAAAAAATTCAACATTCTTACACATTATTTAGGTCTGGGGAAATTTCGTGGAGGCCAGACCTGGAATTTCATTCTTGTAGGGGCAAGACCACTTTTCCTGAGTAAAGGGCACTTCCATTATATCAAAATGTCTATGGTGCCATTACTGGCCTCCATAGCATTCTGGGCCATTAGGCCCAAAAATGACTCCGGTTTCTGGTCATAGGTTTCGGTGCGGTGACACGCTTTTTTGGCCAATCAGTGAAATACGTGATACATGTAGGCCTATATGCGGCTAAAAGAGGCCTCACAAATCGGGCAAACATTCATACCCCTATGTGAAAAAGTCGTTTAAAACACAGCACAGCAGAATTCCAATCGATCTAGCAATTTTAGCTGCAATTGTACATCGTTCAATAGCAAAATGAGTGAGCGAGTGAATGAATGAATGAATGAATGAATAAAATGCTGACGCGCAGGTCTGAGTTGACGTGCGCGAAGACCATGCAGAAACTTTTTTGACTTAGTTAAATTGATATTCTTTTCATTTAAAGCCAATATACACAAAGTCTGTGTATCCATACTTTGAAAAAATCAAGAGATATCATCATACAGATTACAGAATTTGTGTCAATCAGCAGTGATGAATACTACACTTGTATTCATCTCGAGCCAACTCAAACCCTTGCCAACTTTTATCAGAATTAATATTCTGCGTCAATTTTTGGTAAATAAATTATTGTGCTTCTCTCAATTAATTTAATAAATGTGTAATTTTGAATTATTTGTTTCCAAAAGTTCATTTATTTTCGTTGATTAGTTCTCAAATCAGAAAAACATTTCAATAACCCCACAAACTTAATAAATAAACTCCAGCCCTACCTCCCGGCAAATTGTTCATGACTAGTCTCACCTTTAAGACTGTGCCAGGTATCTGGGTATACGGATACCGAACGAAACTGTTATTACCGATTCCATTTTCCGGCTCTAATTACCCGTAAACGACTTTTGACTGAACATTTAACACAAATGTAAGTCTCCAATTTTATGTTTAAAAATGTGTGTGGGTAATGGGGGGAAAAGTATTACAGTAAGTCCACATTTAATAAAACAAAATAAACTTGTGTTCATATTGGTTATTTTATACATTTTATGTGTTTTCACAAAATTGTTTACGGGCACCCGGGTATCTGAAGATTTCAGGTATCCGGTTCCCAAAATAACCGAAAACGCACAGCCTTACTCACCTTATCATAATTAGTTAACGACTGGACCTGAAGTTCACGAATGAAAAGGACATTAATGCATTCGTGGAACCCAACAGGGGAACTTGTTTTCATGAGTTCCACACGAAAACCCTTCAGTCCAGTTAAATTTCCTAAAACCAAAACAGATTAAGAGTCACTGTACATTGTAGTTGTTTGACTAGTGTACCAAGAGAAGTGGACCTCAACACCTACCTGCCTGCCAGTGGCAGGCGGGCAAAACATTAAAATTACCATTTGATTGGTGAAAACACACATCACGTGTCATCCACTAGTTTTGCCATTGTGTCTTTGCGACAAATTGAGTCCAATAGAACAAGGATATATACTATATGTGAGCCATGTAAAATCTAAGAATGCCTTTATTGCACTCGACTTCACCTCATGCAATAGATCAGTTCAGATGTAAGATGTTACCTTGTGATACAATTCTCCCATTTTACTCAATAGTGACAGTTACATGGTCGTACTGGTGGATGGCCAAACACTTGCAACTTTCCAACCAAATTTTTCATTTACTTACATGGTGGACTGGAAATATTTATTGGACTAGTAAATTTATGAGTTGCCTGCCCAACTAGCTGGTGTAAAAAAAGTTATTGTCCAGGCCTAGGTGTACAAAAAAAATTCTTGGGTTTTTAAATGCTTTGGGAAAACATGCAAAAATTAAAGAAAAGAAAAAAATATGTCAAATAAAAAAATATAAATTATGAGCACTGAAAAAAGCTAGTAAAAACAGCTTTGAGATTCAAAGTATTGTTGAACTAGATTATTTTAGGATAGGAGTGAATTCGTCGGGTGCATCCTTAATACACTTACCTTCGGGAAGATGCCATGAGATGTTCAAACCCAGAAACAGCTCTCCATTGACTCTATGCGTGACATCCTTGATTGTCACTCTGCTGGGCGCTGCTGGTGTATCACTGATGACTGGCACGTTTTCACAAGAGTCTAAATGTTATCACAAAACTAATCAGTCAACAACATTGTATCCTGGCAAAACTGTTTGTATCCATGAATCAAAATGTGCATGTTTTGTGTTGCTCCCAAGAAAATAGTGAATGATGCATTCAAATTTGTGTATTCATTCAAATGTGGAATTTAAGAAAGAATACTCTTTCCTACATTCGCACTGGAAATTATTTCTCTCAAAATTGACAGCCCCTCAGACAACATTATTTATAGGGCAGATTAATACCATCATCGGCTTTATAATACATAGGTTTAAATTTAAATTTAATTTGGTTATTTTTTCATTACCAATGCTATGCCTTATCTTTAAACTAAACATCATCACAAGGAAGCAACCATTTGTAATAAGAAATTACAAAAACTAATAAATGGTGTTCACTATTGTATGTATTTCTACACACTTTACTACTGTGGGGATTGGTAAACGAGTCTATTGCTCATTCCCCTGTAGTCTGGGCAGAAGTTGACCTGACCCCTGTGAGGAACGATTTGCGTTTGATATCTCGTACCCTTCAAGTTGATTAAAACAGTTCTTTGTTTTTGTTGGGAAAGTAGTAACTTGTCCGTTTACGTAAAAAAGTTATAATGATTACCGTAATTGATGTAATTTAAGTAACTTTTCAATTTACAGATAGATCTAATATTGTCTGGATAATAAGTTTGATTGAGTTTCATTTGCGCGGGAAATATGCAGACCGACAACTTTGGCGATATGGTCATTCGATCTCTTGCCGTTATGGTTTTATGAGAGGCACATCGATGAGTATTTTACTCATTTTTGTCGTGAGTCTGGCATTGCCGTGATGGGTTAATATCGCCATTTAGTAATTTATTCTCGTGGAAACCCCCAGCAACGGGGGTTTTGTTTTTTGTTATATCCGAGTGTGTTTCTTCAACCATACAGAGCATTGTGATTCTTCATTTTTCGGATCATTAAATTGAGCAGAACTTAATCTATAAGTTAATTGTCTTCTCGAGTATTTGTAAGGCGTTCGTCCACATTAACATGAGGACTGTACCTCCACGATAGGCTGTCGAGGCCTATGATTTCACTACACTACATTTGAATATAAATTTGTTTTTTTTAAACTGATGGTGTCGTAAAATGTTCATGTGTTACTGTCACCAAAACATTTGAGGTTACAAATGTTCAAGTAGTGGAAAAATACGTTCACTCTAGGCCTATTTTAATCCACAGTAATGAAGACATTATTATTTGTTATTTTTAATAGTGGGCAAGCATACACCGTACAAGGCCACCCTTCCACACCCCCTCTGAATCCTTCCCCACCCCCTCTGAATCCTCCCCTCCCCTCTGAATCCTTCCCCTCCCCCTCTGAATCCTTCCACACCCCTCTGAATCCTTCCCCTTCCCCCTCTGAATTCTTCCCCTTCCCCCTCTGAATTCTTCCCCTCCACCTCTGAATCCTTCCACACACCCTCTGAATCCTACCCCTCCCCCTCTGAATCCTTCCACACCCTCAGCATTTAAGGTGACCACAAAAAAACATAATATACATACCACGTTCTGTTTCACAAGTTGTGTTCCAGCCAGGCACAGCAACCTGAAAGATAACCAGAAATTAATATTTTTGTGGAGAAATTTGCCCTGTGTATGACTGCACATACATTTTTTGCACTATGCACATTTATTATATTTTTTATTTGCTGATAAAAATAATCTACTTTATCAATACATAAATATTTCAATTTAATTATGTCGTTCTCAAAGCCTACCTGAACAATTTTGGAGCTAAGAAAATGTCAGCAAAGCATCGCGAGGCTGATGTCTACTGAGCTCACAACTTTGGTAACAGCTAATTGCGTCACCATAAATCGCTTACAAATGGTCATATCTACTGAAAGATGATTTATCTAAGTGATGGCTGAATATCGGCCGGGAGATGCAGGCCCGTTTGGTCGGAAATATACCGTCTATACACACTGTTCCTTGGTTCAATCTTGGAGCTGGCAAGGACTTACAAAATGATCCACAAAGAGGCTACTAAATTAAATTGATTCTGATTTAATAAATCAACTTGAATAATTATTGAACCCCACGTGACTGTAATTAATTATGCGTACCCTCCAATAAACCTTAGTGTACCCTCCAATATGCATATAGTGCCACACGCGAAGGCGTCGCTAGCTAAGCCTTGCTGGGGGTCCTGTATCCTCCTTGGTCCGTACTTTGCTACACTGAGGCCGTCAGCCTTCCTTGACCAACGCGACCGCCTCCTCGATCCTCGCGTCCACCTTCCACTCTAACACTACCGGCTATCCCGACTGCTCCTCGGTGGCTGTGACGCAGGCGTCCCAGGCTTATCCACGCTATGCGTGTTCCGCCGTAAGTCCCCCGTGGCTGCGCCTCCAGTAGCCTCCTTAGTTTGGTCCGTTGATAGGCCCCAGCTCAGCTTCGTTAGCTAACCTTCTTATTCAAGGGCTTGGCTCGTATTGCCGCTTGCGATCTCAATCGCCAGCTGCGCGTGCCCTCTGTCCGCTATGATTAATTAGCCTGACTTGCTCTACAATATCATTTTATTTTTAATTATCATAATAGTTTTTTTCAACTTTTGGACAGAAGAAATATATTTTAAGAGACATTGTCTCCGTTGTTGCCCAAGATATCCCCACTACTTTTCTGTCCCTGGAGGCACTTGTATGTTTTACGCAACAAATCATTGTCAGCAACCGATTCAGCCCAACTTGGACGGGCACAATGTCTGTTCATTTACGTGTATTACATGTACACTGCACATCCACAGTCCATACAAACTTGGGCTGAATTTGTAATTGTCAGGCGGGCGCGCCAGTCAGGAATGGGCCTAGTTAATTCATGTCCACAGATCTATCATGTCTAGCATGCTGTGTCCGCAAACCACTGTTCCCCAGGCCAATTTTCCACCGGAAAATATTTTGATTGAGGTCACATAACAAAATGGGGTCAAATATTATTTTGTTATTATGCTTTAATTATAAATGTACTTTTACTTATAGATGTACTTTTAGTAGTCAGAAATGCATTGTAGTTTTGTTTTGTTTTCTTATGCACACCGAAATAAAGCATCAATAACACAAAATATAATAATAATAATAATAATTAAAAATAAATATAAAAATCTTCATACTTTCGTTAGTTCGTTCTCAGAATCAATAATGTGTTTTGCGTCTTGATTATTTTCTGCTCCACTCATTGAAAGGTCGTTTCCAAGTATAACAGTCGAACTGAAATTCATTGATTAAATTGCCAGATTTCTTGCAAATGGCAATCTATAATTTCAAATGGGTTATTGAATGTCATAATGTAGAGGGTGTATTGTATACACGACCATGAAAATGATAATGACAATTACGAATATGCTCTCATGATTAGTTTATTTATTTAATTATTTATTTTAAATTCTGTCTCGGGTGTGATGAATTATCTTTTATCCGGGTCGGTGCAAATACAACCGGTGTTGTATCTGCCAAATATTTAACAGAACCTTAACAAATAATTGGGTTTCTTATTAAATGTTCTGCAATATAATTTTAGTGATCAGAAAGGCAATGCAGATTTGTTTCTTTTATGAACAAAAAGTAATGCATCAACAATAAAAATTAAAAATAAACAAAACATAAATTTACAAAATTATTTCTTTTTGAGAACCACTTCAGCATAAAAAGGTGCTACCGTGTAAGACACTCCAGCAACACCATGTGTTTATCTCAACTCAACAGTAGCACCAATCGGAACACTTCCCATTCTACACATAATCCCAGCAAATACTACTTAAGGAGTTGCATCGGCAAACCTCTTCATTCTCCTGAAGAATATTAGAGCAGGCTAATCGAAACGTTGAGAATAACCCGTGAAGTCCCCATGGTTCTCCCTGAACCATATTAACCTGTGAAGTCCCCATGGTTCTCCCTGAACCATATTTCTCACTTAGCGACAGTAGAGAAAAACGAGTTGCCCGAAATTGGTTCTCCCTTGAACCTTTCTCACTTAACGAAGGTTGAGATACGAGTTGTACGATACGGTTCTTTTCAGAACCTGTACCTCAGCTTCACGTTAGTTGAGATAAACACATGGTGTTACCGCAAACCGAAACGATATCGATATTCCACCATGCAAAGCCTCAAAACTTATAACACTCCAGCAAAGAATGAAAAGAGCATATGAAGACTACGTGGGGCATATTAGAGAACACAGTGACCGAGTCACAGAAAACGTTCTGGCAAAATAATTCTGGATTTAATTAGGGCTGTGCGTTTTCGGATATTTTTGGAACCACATACCCAAATTCAGGAAACGTCGGATACCCAGATACCCGTTTTCATTTTTGTTGAAAACATGCCTCCTGTTGTGTACAAATACATGTACTGCAAATGTTAACAAAATTGACATTTATAATACACAGGATAACATACTCAAATCGATCTTTTCTTTACTGTGCCGTTTTTTAAAAAGAGAAAATAAGTACCCGTATTGTATATACTGAAAGTTACTTCTGAAATAAAACTGATTGGCGCCGCGCCGAGACAGTCACAAAGAAAGGCTGCCAAATAGGCCTAGGGGTGGCATAAACACATGTAGTTGGTTGTATGCAAAATGACATTTAAATTTGTATGAAATTCGTGCAGAAAAACATTTAGGAGTAAATATTTTAAACTCGGAATAGCCACACGATGTCATGGGCAACATATCTGTGCATATTATTTTTCACAAAAATAAAAACAGCAATTTTTTATGAAAAATCTTGGAAAATGTACCCTAATTTTGGTCATATACCGGTAGTTTGTGTCAACATGTTTTCTTCACACAAAATGTTGAAAATAAATCAATTTCACTCAAAATTACTTATGAAAGAGTCTCGATCCATACTGCCAATCATCAAACTTGTATTTAAAGTCACAGAGGTATAAGCAAGCAACTGACTGGACGTTACATGTATACATGTGTATTGTAGTACCATCTCACTGCGATGAAAAGCTCACGCATGCGCACATCGCAAAATACGATGGGAAACGGCCGTGCAAGAGTCACATTATTTCTGTTCGCACCGCTCAAATGTTAAGTCCAAATTTTAAAAAGTCGTTTACGGGTAAATGGAACTAAAAAATGGAACCGGGTAATGACAGTTTTGGTCGGGTATCCGGATAAGCATTTTTATATAAAAATCTAAATAGTATGTGCAGTATATTTTAAAAGGAAGGTACAACAATGGTATGTTGGTGAAGTACTTTTATTTCAAACCTCTACTTTTCTAGACATATATCACCAAAGGAATTATATAGTCAGTATGTGTATTTACATTTAAGAATGAGATACCGGGGAGATACCCGTAGGACCTAGAGGGTCATGGCCATTTTTATATAAATGAATATGGAAAACTGTATTGAGATTACATAAAGAGACGTAATTGTAAAACGTGTTTAATAGTCTCTCACTATTATAATTATTGATTTTACAAAAAATCTGTGATTATAATATTAGAATGTAAAGAAAACTAATCATTCAATCTGGAGAAATGACGAAGTATTCGAAGTATTAGAATGATTGAATCACAAAAAATGTTTATGATTATAGAGAAGACATTAAAGCAGTCAAGTGCTGGCCCTCTACCATGCTTTTTGATAAATAACTGATTCAAAAGTTGTTGTCTCATTGTGTGATCCGTTAGAAATAAACTGTTTTTCATGCGTATGAGCGCAGCGAAGGAGCACGGAACAAGATTTTTTTATTAATAATATATTGTTTGTTGATTTTTGTAACTTACCACATCTGGACAGACATCACATGTGACAACTGAAAACAACAGGACGGTCACCAGCAGAACTTGCATGAGATATACATCACATCTCACCCCCATCTTTATGCCTTATGAAATCTATCACCAACTTGATACAACATTCATGTGGACAGACGATTGCTCCAAAATGTATGAACATACATGTACATGTAGAGTATATTATAACGGACGAGATTGTTTAGGCAAGAGACTCTTCCTTCCTCCCTTCTGCGTTGTTAGGCTATTAGGTTGCACTATTTTCAGAATGATCATAGTGGAATAGGAGACTGCGTCAACATGCTAATTTATTTATTATTTTTTCTGTGATCAAAACGATGTCCAATTGCAGCCAAAATTGCTGGATCGATTGGAATTCTGCCACGCTGTGTTTACGACTTTTCCCCACGTAGGCCTACATTTGCCCGATTTGTGCGGCTTCTCTGAGCCACCATACTTTGTGTATAGGGAAAAAATGGTCTAGTGGTATGTAATGAGTTAATAAGTAATTGACCCATATTGGACTTTGACCTTCGTGTACATTGATCTCCATTATATTGAATGGATAGGCTGAAGTTCATCACGCGCGTCTGGCGCGCGTTTTATGAAATGATTTTTAAAATGTGTATCGTCCATGTACGTAATTCGCCGCACTCGTGAAATGACGCACTTACCTTTGGCTTAGCATTTCTCGGAAAACTTACAAAACTATGGCGTATTAATAGTTGCATAAACTTATCTAAGTCATACTTGTTACAAAAATAAAAATCACAGTGAAATTGTATGATTTACTGGAAAGTTAGTGCTTGTGAAAGTGGAAAAAGATGTTTAACCACTGATTTTACTAGATACAAATAGTAAGGGATTTACATGACCTCAATTTTTTTTTCACGAACATCTGTGATTTAATTGTTCTATGCCGTCAACGAGCTATTGTCTGTGGAAACCAAAAGATATGAATACTTTGCATTTGCAATGATTTTTTTAAGAAATACTGATCCTCAAAATGGACACATTCCTTATAGAAGAAGCGAACGAAGACTAAGTTAATTTGTTGGTGTTTATTTCGTCAGCAGTGGAAAATTATTGAGAAAATGAAACATTAATATCATGGTTATGAAAAGAAATCTTTTATTTGACAAAATGTTAACAATTTTTTACACATTTCAAAGTTTTAAAGTACTTTTTGCAAATATTTTAACCACCTTCCATTTTATTGGTCTTTCAAGAATATTGATTAAAAGTTTTGAGAGCTTCTCCAAATGATACCATTTTATTTTTAAAATCTAGAACAATATTTTTATTTTCAAGATTAAAAACAATTTTACAACCATCTGGAATCAGATGAAATATGATTCAACTGTTTTTCTTCTTGGGTACATTTTCTGTGCCCCCATCAACTTTAACAGTTTGGGGGTGAGTCATTATACCAACATCAATTTTTTGATGACCACAATTCTGTGCGTCTCAAAAACGGCGCTCAAGACGTCCACGCATATGATTATGCATTGAAATTCAGCATTTTACAAGAGAATCCTTCACTGAAACAAACTGAAACACCAAACTGCTAATTTCATTTGTAAGTTACTGTCCAGTTGATTATATAACCTTAGGTGCGTCATTTAGGGTAAATTGAGGATACATGGATCGTCACACGAGACTATTACGTACATTATCAAATGGATGAATGCGTCAAATAACATTGTTGCAGCAGCGTAGCCAGGACTTTTCAGTCGGGGGCATAGGGGGGAATTGCTTTTCAGTGGGGGCACAGGGGGTCATAGGGGGTCATAGGGGGCATTGCTTTTCAGTGGGGGAATAGGGGGGTCATAGGGGGAATTGCTTTTCAGTGGGGGCACAGGGGGCATAGGGGGGCATTGCTTTTCAGTGGGGGGTACAGGGGGGTCATAGGGGGAATTGCTTTTCAGTGGGGGCCCAGGGGTATGGGTGTTTCCCCTTTTCTTTTTGGGGGGCACTATCGGGATTTTTCGTGGGGGCACTGGAAATTTGTGAGGGGCACGTGCCCCAGGCCCCCCGCTGCATTTTTGTTCCGATAATCACTTATTTTGTAACAGTTTTTGAATAAACGATTTGAAAGAAAAAACCAGTTCAAAATATAGGGAACATGTGCAACAATGGTTATGGTACGTGTGGTCATTTGCTGTCAGGTCAAGGGATGTGCAAATAAGGAGCGAAAAAGTGGAATTTCACAAGTTAAGTTAAAATCGTCTGCAGACATAATCATGTTGTTCTGTACAAACGCAACGTTAGGCCTATAATAAATCGTTACTTTACATTTAATGTTATTTTGGGTCTTGAAACCTCAAAATAATATTACTTATTTTGTATAGTAGTGCCAAGGCCAGCATCTTGAATTTTATAGAGGCAGCCATTTTAATTTATTTTTCTTAATTTGACTTGCTAGCAAGCTGATAATATGCATGTAGTCTTGGTTCAAAACTGTGTTTGTATGTTTTTGATACACGATCCGTCTTTGCACGCCGCAAGAGGGCGTTACATGAACAGCTAGCTCAGAGCCGTATATTGAGAAAGTTGCGACAACTAGTGATTAGAAGCCATTTTGACTCCCAGAAACGTGTGTGCGCGAATTCACGTGTGTCGATCATGTGTGCGCATTCCGTATATGAATATTATGCGTAAAGTGAGTACTGCCGCATGCAGCGACGGTCAATGTTACAACTTAATAACAGTTTTTAATCATGAAGTTTGCTTTAAACAAATCCATTTGGATCTTGGGAAACTCAAGGACGAGAGGATGGTGTCCCTGTGACAGAAGAAATCTTCCCTCGTCGTTGAAATGTCTCCAGGATAAGTTGAAAGTCGATCAACAGGCTAACGTAGCTCGGTCATGACGATGGACGTTTACGCCTATTATTACGGTCATGATGAAGGTATGTTGTTTTTAATTATTTAACAACAGTTACATATTAGTTTAGATTCCTTGAATTTTTTTTTAAATGATAGAATGAATGTTTCCCCCAAAAGATTATATTTGTAGGCCCTGCCGTGCCTTCAACTGTTACTTAGTACAGTAACGGGGGTTTATATTCCTTCCTCCATGATACATGTACAACTACGTACAACTACAAGTACAAGGTATAGCCTAGGTATGATGATTGATGGTAGCCAGCCTATTGTGCACAAATTGTATTCTTGCAAGCATTTGCACAAAAACCAACCTCGTCCCAACAGGCCTTGACTAGTAATTACTACATTTCCCTCTCGTTTACTATACTAGTTTGTCCTCTACATATAGCCAATCATATATTTTTCAGGAAATATGGCGGTATTTCCATTTGTCTTTTTAGAGTAGAGTCAAGAGAGAAAAGTGGTGGCTGTATCATGGTTTAGCTAATTTATAGTATTAATGTTAGTCGTTATAGTCCGAATGCTACTTCCGTTCACAGTCTCCTACTCCTATTTTTAGAATAATTATGTAATTTGTTGCTGTGAACACAGCGACAAATTACATAATTATTCTAAAAATAGGAGACTGTGTTTGTGAACGGAAGAAGCATTCGGACTAACGCTATAACATGCACGTACCTTACGTTCCTGCTGCTGTCGCGGGAAAAACTTTTTGAGGAGTCAAAATGGCGCCCATAGACCACGTGATCAGAAAAACCGGTACTCGCCATGTCGCAACTCTGCGCTAGCTACTAACTATAACTGATCTCTATACTACTAGTAACTGGATAGGAGATCGCGCCGCGCCGATTGGCAGAAGCTTGTTGTCCGCCATCTTTGTTCCCAAGAAAGAATGCGCATGCGTGACGGCCGGACATGTTTACTGTACTATAACCAAAGATCGTATAGCGCCGCAAGGCGCAAGATAGGCAACTGACGCAAAAACATGAAGTATCCAATGGGCGCGTTTGGCCGCCATTTTAGTAAGCAGCGCGGCGACACGACAACAGTATGCATGCACCGCGCGCAAACCAAGTTACACTCGCTGCTGCTCAAATCGTCAGTAAATGACCCGACCTTTCATTCTTCACGTTTCCAAAGAACAAGGAAAGGTAGGATACAATGCTATTTTTATTACGTATTCAGGCCAATGTTCGTTTAAATTGTTTATTTTCTTAAACATTTGTTAAATTGATGTTAAAATTGGGGGCGCCACTCGTAAATAAGTTAGCCTAGGTACATTGTAACGTTATTTTGTTGACTCTGCTGACTCGAGTCTGACTTCTGACTGTATTTGTGGCATTATGCATTGTCAGTCAGTGATTTACAAATTCAACAAAGGAATTAGCTAGCAGCACGCCAGCAGTAAGCCATGTCGGCATCGCTGTCATTCTTGTTTAAATGTTTGGTTTTTATCCCATTTAAAATTTAGGGCAAATTAGGCTATTCATTGTTGGACGTTGGACGTTGGACGTTGGACGTTGGACGTTGTAGCAAACCAATACTCCATCATGGCGTTAAGTTCTACATCATCTGCTCACTGTTCTTCAATAAATTGCTCAAATCGTCAAAGTAACCGACCCGATCTTTCATTCTTCAGGTTTCCAAAGAACAAGGAGAGGTAGGATAGAACATTATTTTTATAATATTAGTAATATTACTTATTAGGCCAAAATTGTTTAACGTAACCAAAAATTAGTATTAAACTTGGTGTAATGATGATGTTTTAAAATTAGTGGTGCCGATCGTTAAACATTTACGTTGCAAAGTTTTGTATTGCTTACCCTCTGCATAATGGTCTGATCCGGTGACATTAAGCAGCAAGATAGCAGCCAATAGTACTCAATCCATAAAATCAATTTTTGCGATCAAAACAACATATTTTCCTGAAAGTTTTAACAGTGCAATGCTGTCCAAGGCACTTTAAGTACAGAGTTTCTGTTACATCCTGAGTTTATTTTTGTGTTAGTGTCATGATCAAGCATATCATCCCATGTGCGATAATTATGCTATTATAAGCATAGCCTTAGCGTGCGCACATTGTAAAGTGCAGCATGTTGAAACTCACGCAATGCCGCATAATGAGAATGTTTTTGATATTGTTTTGATATGGAAAATAAAGAGTCATGATTCATTCATCGGTTGGGGTCTGACTGAGAAGGAGACACACACATATCTATGCTGTAATGCTTTTATGAATCAATAAATGTTGAATCTATTTGATATTTATAATCAACTGGAAGTCTCTTGAAGTAATACTTCTTGTGAATGTGTGTAACCTCTACGGACGGCATCACGAATCCAGTTAACACGAATTCTTTTACTTGCAACTTCACGACAAAGTGAAGCAAGTTAACACGAATTCTTTTACTTGCAACTTCACGACAAAGTGAAGCAAGTTAACATTATTTGTACGTCTCCGAAAGCTACCTCTTAGTAACCCCGACTAAGGATCACAACACAACAGTTAGGTTGTCGGCAGATGAAAGGGCTGTCAGTGGGTTGTCAGCTTTTAGTATGACCCATAATGTTAGTTCTGATTTCCTTTTTAACATACATTTTTACCCATTTTCTCTTTGCAGATGTCAGCAGTGGGTCCAAAACACTCGTCGCGTTGATCTGCTGAATAGAACTCCTCTGTATTTGTCAACAAACTGCCATTTGTGCTCAGAACACTTTGAACTTGAACAGTTGTCCAACAAACGGACTAAAAACAGACTGAACTGGAATGCAGTTCCAACTATATTCAAGGTGCCAAATCCACCCAAACTTCTGTCCACCCCACGTAGGCCACTTAAGAGGAAGAGTGGTGAGGACATCTCCACACCAAAAGCTCCAAAGCAGCAAGAAGGTATAAATATATATAGAATAACAAATTTTTCTTTTGTACATGTTCATACATCGCAGTGTTGTAGTCGAGTCCTTTTCCGAGTCCGACACAAATGCTGAAATATGACGTGGCACAGTTAGAATCAAGTAACAAGACTGTGAGGTCCGAGCACATTGACTTTCAAGAAGGAATATCAGTACAAGTGTTTGGAAAGACAAGTGTGCTGTAAATAGACAAAATTAAGCAAAAGGACTGACTTGAGTCCGAGTCCTTTTGCAAATATTTCTGTTGGCCCCTATATACAGCACACTTGTCTTTTTAAACACTCATACTGCTGTTCTTTCTTGAAAGTCAATGTGGTAAGAGCTCACAGTCTTGTTACCCAGACTTGATTCCAACTGTACCACCTTATACTCTCTTTTTTTGTGTATTTGCGTCAGACTCGGAAAAGGACTCGACTACAACACTGCATACATGTACATACACACGTGTACCTGTTTGTTTATGTTAACCATATATGTACTTCTATGCTAACCATGGAGTATTTGGAAGAGAAAAATCAATGTCTGGGTTTCTTACTTTTTCCACAGGACTCAAACCCACAAGCTCTTGCAATTTAGAGCAGATATCTTAACCACTCGACCATCGAGCTTGCCCAATGATGAGAGGCCAGTTGGAGTCTCATGTAGCGGTGGGTCCCGCTGTAATTTATATTTTGTAACATTGAGACATTTGACTCTCTTTTTTCTTTGCAGTGGCTGACAATGTGACTGACCATACATATTTTAAAGTTCCTGAAAACGATCACAAAGATTGTTCCAGGAGATTGTTATCATATGAATCATCTTGTGCCATCGATGATCATGCATCCAAAGGAAAGAACAGCAAACTGCTCAAGAAAGAGCGCCTTCGAACATTTAGATTGAAGAAAATGGTGCAACAGCTGAAAAGGTCAATGGACAAAGTGAGCAGAGAGTCGCAATCAATCAGTGATTTAATCAAAGGAGCAAGTGCTTTTTTAGAAGAGCCAGCATTGACCTTCTTTGCATCTCAATTGCGGAATTCATCACAGCGTTGCAAGGCTAAAGGCAGGAGATGGACTTACAAAGACAAAGTAATAGCACTTTCCCTTTATCACCAGAGTCCTCGTGCTTACCAATTCTGTCTACGTATTTTCACACTTCCATCTGTGTCATCCCTCCGAAAATGGTTGAGTAATGTGGAAGTAAGGCCTGGCTTTCCTCCCAAGGTATTTGAACTGTTGAGAGACAAAGTAGCTGGCATGACAGAAAAGAATAAGTTATGTGTCATCACATTTGACGAAATGAGTCTACGTGCAGGCCTGTCATACAACATCACAGAAGATGCGGTGGAGGGATTTGAAGACTTTGGCTCACTGGGTAAAACATCAAGAGGAAATGTAGGAAAGCTCAGAAAGTGGGACATAAATAAAGTTGTTAAGCTGTACACTGAGATCAGTCAATGTGACTTTAAACTGGCGAGTACATTATATCATACATATGCAGAATATGGGCGTTACCTTAAAAATCTACATAAGTCATGAATTAAATCAAAGCATGGATCGGCAGCGGCTCGATCAAAGTTGAGGGATTAGGACACTATTCTATTATACCATAAACATTATTAAATGCAATTTTGGTTTATAAAATAAAGTTTCCATATTTTAAGGCTACAAAACCTCTCAAAATTCTTTCGAATTAAGGAACCGAAGGCCCTAGGCCCAATTTTTGTACACTGTTGCCAGGGAGCAGAAGAAACATGTATGTTTCCAACGTATTTTTAAAAATAGATTTACTGTCGGTTAACCGTGTAACCTACCATTTAAAAAAACGGTTACAAAAATAACCGTTAAATTGCAAGTCTGATGGTAGAAACATGTGATCACAGTTTCACATGTGTCTGTCTGAGGTGTAATCATTTACGTAAAAAAAAAAATATTTACCAGATGATTTGTCATCTCAGGAAAATTAGAATTCATCATTAGAATGACATGACAACTCTGAATTATAGTTGCATTTACAGACACATTCCCATTACTTCATTAGAAAAAAATTATTTTAATTTAATTGGAAAATGTTTATTTGTTGATTTGTCATTTAAATGTTGATTTGCTAAAGTATATGTCCCATTGTGGTTTTTGCTAAGTATTTTTATTTGAGGCCCTTTTTATTGTTCAAAGCTTATACTGAGTTATAGATACCTGTAATTTCTGTATTTTATTGAATATTAAATTTAAAAGTACTGTGCAATTCAGCCTTTTGGCTGTGCAAAGTGTTTTTTAATAAACCAATAATGCTAATAATAATAATATTGTTTCCCAATGTTCAAAAATACTTTAACTTTTTCCCTGAAGAATTTTCAGTTAATTAGGCATAATATTTCAGAGTAAAAAAATTGCTCAGGGTGGTGGTGGGGGGGGGGGGTGTAAGACAGGATGAAGTTCCCTGACCAAATGTGAAAGAAAAATTTTGATAATTCCGATTTTCAAGATATGAATTTTATGTCAAGATATACGCCAACAATTAATGATTGAAGTCTATGTGTTCTCTTATTTTATTTTTTTAACTTGTAGTTTCAATAAGTTCACTGTCGTAGTCCTGTGGAATGTTTTTCTTGGCTAGGATGAATGAGGAAAATTTCTATAAATGGACAGAATTTCTCAAGAAATTGTTGAAAAAGAAATTTGTTGAAATTAACATTTTATAGAAATTGACCATCTTATAAAAAAAACAGGCCGGGCCCAGCATCAGCTAGTACACTGCGGAATACGTTTTATTAGAACTGAAAATTCTAATTAATATTAACCCCGACAACCCCCACCCCCCTTCTCAAAATTATGTTTTTTCGTTTACACGGAAAAGCATGAATTCTGGCTATTGTCCTAAATCTGGCATTTATAATGCATCCAACAAGTCGAGCATTGCATGCATCGTACATCATGAACATTATTGCGCGCGCAAAACTGATTGTGCTTCCTAAAATGGCGGCCGTTCCACTCCAGTGCGTACTTCAATCATTTACGTGCGTTTGCACGTCAGTTGCCTATCTTGCGCCTTGCGGCGCTATACGATCTTTGCTATAACTACCGGTCGCGGTACACCCGACCACGTACCAACGACAATGCCGAGTGTTGCTGAACCGGTTGTTGTTAATGTTATTGTCTGTGGGTGCACCCCACTAAATCAATATTTTCTGAAAAACAAAGATTTGAGGCACATACGTTTGATGGATTGTGTAAAAATGGCCCAATATCATAACCTGGGATCCTTGACTTTCAACTGTGAGTATTTTGGATAAACTAGGCCCTGAATCTGAAAATGTGGTCCTATATTGATTTCAACTCACAAGCATAAGGCCTTTTCCAAAAATGGCTGCTTTTCAGTGTGGTCGTTTTTGACTACTGTAGAGGGTGGTTTTCATTGGGATGTGAATAACTCCCTGGAAACCTGGACTTTAGACAGTAAATAGAGAAGAAAATAAAATGTTATATATCGATCAAGATTTTTTCTTTTGGTAAAATCTGTGGGACTATATTTTGTGTTTAGCACTGCACTGTTTACTATGGCAGTATGCATGGTATGGGAGTTTATTAAGTGGGGTGCACCCCTATATCATGCTAATGTAACATTTGACTCTTGACCTTTTGGGGGAACCAACATGGCGGCCGGTTACTTCAACTTTTTTATAGGCCAATCAGCGCCCATCTCCTATCCAGTTAGTATAGAGATCAGTGTCGGTAAGGTGGTAACACGAACCGGGTGCTATTGTAACACTTTAAAAATGAGGGGTGCTACCTGATGAAGAATTTACACTTACAAGGCTAAGACTAAGAGAAGCTTCTTGGGCTATACGAATATTTTATTTATTTGTCCGTGGCTATAACAAGAAGTACAAAATCTATTCTCATACTCAATACTGACTGTAGGGTCACAAGACTAGCAGTACAGTAGAGAGAGAGAGAGAGGTGCAAGCTGGAGAGCAAGAGTCAGAACTGTGTTTTCTAAAAGGTATATCTATATGAACTGGTCATTTACAACAGTGGGGGGCATTGTGTTTAGATTATAATTTAGGGGAGGTCGAAGTGATAATAAAAATGGTCTAGGGGATGTCAGTCTGGAGGTCGAAGTGATAATAAAAATGGTGTAAGGGATGTCAGTCTGGAGACGGGAAATTATTTATGACCCCACATGTGGTCAGTGGCCCTCAGTGTAAAATATACAAGATGTCAGCTTACATTACTTCCATCTGGGGGAAGAAAATGTCCTCATTTTCAAAAATAATAAAAAGGCAATACAAATAAAAGAATACAAACAAAGTTTTATGAAAAGGAACATTAACCCAAATAAAGAGAACATTTTTCAACAATTAATATAAAACAAAAATGAAGTGCGTATAAATCAAAAGCACCTTGAAATAATATTTTTAAAAAAATCATACAGAGATTAAAATAAATGTAAAGTCGTGGCAATGACAAGTCGAGAGGGGGGAAGAATTCTCATAACAAGGAAAAATGTGAAATGGAGCAGACATAATTGAGTGTAACAGTGTATATAAAGCACAGTAATATACATGTATTTACTTATTTAAGTCATAACATTAAGGAAACAAAGAAAATATAGATGTACATGTACAATGTATTCAGTTTATACAATGAAATTAATTGAAACATCAAGTAGAAAAACCAAGACGATTAAGTCGTGTCACAACTCTGCCGCTACGCGTACGCTGCACAGGACAGGGAGTTGGGGATTGGTAGGATGGGGTTGGTCGCAAAACTATAGGGTCAGGTAGGGAAGGAGCAATAGGGGATGATACGGGAGTAGAGGGTGGGAGGATCGTAGGGTTGGAGTAAAGGGAGTGAACCAGAAAGTGCACTATAAGTAGCAAAAAGTCATGTTGGAGTTGTGGCAGCAATCCACGGTCATGGTTTATAGGGGAGATATAAGGTTTGAGTCGGTTATGGTGGATACGTTTCGGCTTGGCCTTAGGATCATATATATCAACAATTGAATATGTGTAACAGGATCACCATCCATTTTTAGGTATGTGGCCTAGAAGCCCCATCTACCATACTACTTTCGCTGTATGATGTGAAAGGACTTTGAAAGGGCCTTTCCATCGTGGGGCTAATTTCACACATGGAGGAAGGAAAGAAAACAGACACGAGCCTTAGCTGGGTCATCGCACCAAACCAAGTCACCAGGAAGGTATGGGTGGAACTTGACTTTTGTGTCATATTGGGCTTTTTGTGAGGCACTTGCTAATTCTTGGGCATGGGTGGCATGTTTAAACGCTGATTGAAGTCTAGTTCTAAGTGATGCTGCATAGCCATGGTCCTATACCCTTAATATGTTGATTTGAATCCTCTGGTTGTTCAGTTCTAGCATGATTTTAGACAGTTACATGTACATGTACACTGTACATGTATTTCCCATCTGTTAATAACTTGTTAACTCCTAGCCCTATAATTTCAATAAAATAGGCCTAAACAAATTTAAATCATTTATTTTTATTTTATTTTTTTAATACTTGTGCTACATGGCCACTGGCAGGGGGATTTGTGTTAACTGTGAATGTACATGTCTGTTACATAACCAGTACACCAAATTTGTGAGATAAACAATTCACCATCTGGACCATCATGTACATGTACCACATACAGTTCCATGCATGAACAGGGCATTTCCTGACAGGCAGTTCTGTCTAGATGCACATAAAATCTCACATTTGATACACATGCCAGTGTTTCTTTATAACATACATGTAACTGTAAGATAAAGACATGTGTTGGTCCATGGAGGTAGAATTAGTTGGTCAAAGGGCTACATGTATGTGAATAATATTCTAAGTTGCATAATTAACTTCATTCGCAGTAGGCCTATGTTGTTTGTAGTTATATTTGGGATGTTGGAGTTATTTAAATTGTCAATAATTTAACTTAAATGTAATTGAAAAGTGCTGACATTTGATTTTTTAAACATTTTTTCATTAATATTTGATCCAGAAAAAGTGTACAGGCACTTGTGTATTGTACAAGTGAAGTATACCATTTATTAAATTTATTTGTACATCACTTGTCTTTTTCATGTGCAGTAGCCGTGGTACAAAATGCCTTATTGTATTGTAATCTTCCTCAAAGATGACACGGTGGAGTGTGTCCCTACATCCTGGATTGAGAAGAGCAGTAAACAGGTAAGAATTATTTTCGAATCAAAATTTAACATGTACCCATTGCCCCTGATAGTGTTCGTGCTAGTCGGTGGGGGGGGGGGGGGAATCATTTGCCCACGAGATGTTAATTTGTATGATTGTTGTTTTTTATTTATTTGTTTTCCTTTTTTAGAAAGGTGAGTGAAAACAATGTATATGTTGGACATAGTACTCTTTCAAGATTCCCTCATTATGAAGGATATACAAAGTATATGGTTTTTCTTGTAAACTGAATGTTCACCGCCGTTACAAGCTGAAACTTTCGGTTTGGGCCTTTTGTTGGAAACGAGCAAGTATATTTTCACTAACAGCAGTTTTTAAAACATTACCAATCGGTACCATTCTTAAAACGGTTGTTTTTATTTAACAGATCATGTGCTATTGGCCTCCCAGAGACCAGAATAGGCGCATTAAACGTGCTGAACTGCCTGACAAGGATGGGTGGTCAAAATATGAGGTGCGCCTCATCGGAAAGTCTAGTTAGTACATATTGAGAGAGCTATGTGTAGAGTTATGGACTAGGGATGTAATGATTCACCAATGACCCATATAACAAATCTATACTAGACAGTATGTTGTGAATTACCCAATATCGTACAGAGACTTAAAAACAATACAAACAGACATATATACACACGGTTTCATGTTGTTATTTAATTCCCCTTCCCCTGCTGTAAAATAGTCCAGATAAAGATATTGACAGAAGTTCCGTCATGTGTAAAATGTTGAGTAAAAAATTCAGAATTTCATCAACACACACAATACTGAATATTATGAACACCAAAAAAAGAAAATTCTTACTTTATAAAATATCCTTATATTTGTTGACATTTCGTCCAGGAAAAACTTCACTGACTTCCTAGGGCTACTGACACTTTTTGTTGCATTTTTAGTATTCACAATAGATATCATATCAGAACCAAGTATCGCGAACGTATCGTATCGTGAAAAAGTGGTATTGTTACACCCCTATTGTGTACACAAAGTATATATGGTACATACCAAGACTCAAGTCAGGTGATTGCTCATTTGAGGAACATTTGCTATTTCTGGCTTTGTGTGAACAATCTGACTCAAGTCAGGTGATTGCTCATTTGAGGAACATTTGCTATTTCTGGCTTTTCTTCCTGGATGTCGCTATTGTACACAAAGTCTACACACATTTGAATGATGCTTCTTAAGGTGCTTCCTGACTGAAACATGTCTAGTATAGATTTGTTATATGGGTCATTCTGTGCCAATATAACCTCATATTTTTTTGGTGAAAAGGTGTACATGAGAAAACCCAAATATTAAGGTCCTCGGTCAATTATTTTGTGAGATAGGGGTCACAAGACCATGCAACTTTGAATGACCATATATCCAGTAAAATAAAACCTACAGAAAATTGAGTTGGTTTTGTATCATTTTGTAGATCTATTTGTATTTAATAATTTTGTTTTTTTCAATTTTTTTTCTTAGAATATCAAGACTACTTTGGTGCGTTGAAGGCTGCACAAAGAGCTGTCGACACATCAAACGTTGACACCGATGATGAAAGAGTAACCATCAAAGAAAGGGCTAAAAAAAAAGGCCAAGACGCTATGAACAAGAAAGTGGTCATGGAAGTGACTCAGATGAGGAGCAAGGTAGGAATTAATTTCTGTGAGTTTGAGAACTTAATTTTATTAATCTGTGTAGCAGTTACTACATTGTTAAGACTATCTTTACCAAAGATATATCATACTGTAAATATGTACAAGTAGCTACACTGTATCTAAAGTAAAGATTCAGCATGCAGTTGGTACATTGGAAAATTAATACAACCTACCCTTTGAAACACAGGAATTGCTGAGGGAAACCTAATTAACTGTCATAGTAATACAAGACACTAATTGTTTTAATGAGACGCAATAGAAACATCACTTTTTCGACCTTAAATTATCAGTAATCACAATGCACAAATGTAATATGTGCACTTATTTTGGCAAGTCAGTGTAGCCCCTACAGACAAATCGGTCACACATGGTCACATGACCTTTGAGTTCTCATGGCCCAGGTGAGTAACACCTGGTTTGACCATCAGCGATTCCAAAACAAGTGGTAAGTTTCTATTGCGTCTCGGTATATTTCCATTTGGAATCCTAACTAATGAATATTGATGACAGAAACAAAGGTAAGACCATTCAAACAAGCAAATGGGATAAAAGTTTGATACAAATATGTAAATTGTGTAGGTCAATATTACAATGTATCCTGAACAAATTTATCCCATTAATTTTGTAAAAAATTGCAACTGTTTTTC